>CM044435.1:119944923-120002726 GCA_024363595.1 Xenopus borealis | reverse complement strand
GATGTTGGGTGCAGGCACCCTGTCCTAGTGGTGGATGGCATAGAAATCCATCCCTGTATATACTGTCCATTCTGTCCCAGGTCACCTTTACAGAGGCCAATCCTTGTTAATAAAAGGCCCTTGTAACCCAGACATTGATGACTGAAGTGGGCGCAAAACGCAAGAGCACTGAGAGGCACTGAGAGGCATAAGAGCATAACCCTTATTTCTCATCCCAGAAGCACTTGCACACCCTTGAGTGCTAGATAAAAAATTTGAATGAGACACAGAATATGGGGCAGGTTGGGAGGATGCCGATGTGCCTCCCAGACTCGCCTCTCTCAATGGAGCACTTCCCAGTGCATGCTGATTACATTGTAAATGAGCCCTAGTCTATAAGTTGTAACTTAGCCCAAGGGATACTGTACTGGATCACACAGACAAAATTATAGGAACTATATATGGTTCAAATTATAATTTATTTTTCCAGTATAGTCATTTTGTTGGAGACTCCATCAGAATTTGAATATTTGAAAATTTGAATATAGTTTGGGACAGAATGAGACATATTGTAGTGAAACATTCCATTGCTGTTAATTTCAGTCAAATCACGAAAAACGGAATTCAGCGCATAAATGTGATTAAAGGCAAATTGGCCAATTTAGTGGGAAGCAAGTAAGACCCATTACAGCCAAAACATATAATTAGGTTTGAATGTTTTGCTTAATTTGAATGACCAACTCATAAGTCATTGTTAGATGCCCGTGGGCACCCGAAATTGAGCAGTGTAACCCTCAACGTGCTGCTGAAGTTGGCACAATCTCGCCACGTACTTTCATTTCAGTGTTAAGAGCCAAAAAAGTTACATTTCACCTCATAAATCTTTCATTTAATAATTGAAAGTCTAGGGAACATTTTATTGCTGTTTGCAGAAATAAAATTATGTCCGTTCTTGGTTTTAGCAAAATATGTAATAGGATCTGCTTGAATGGATGTACTCTAAAGGCAGATTTGCTTTGCTTGTGTAAGTATGGATTTTCACTTTTAACTTTTTCATACGAAGCGGTGATAGAAAAGCAACATCAAAGAAAGTACGATATTCCTTATATTTAAGGGCCTTTTTATACGCATTATACATGAACCCAATAAATATGATTCTTGTTCCAATTTATTTTTGTTGCCACAAAAATACTTTTTTCTTTTTAAATTGTTCTACTAAACAGAACAGTGAAATGGAAAGCACCCACAAAACCAACACAGGATCTGTGCCCCTATAGTGTTTATTCACCCACAACTGGTTAACCTTCTTCGACTTGGACATTTCTGGGGTTTCACACATTGTTTCCCCTGAGTGGGAAACTAATAATAGCCTTCCTTTTAATAACCAACAGGCATGACCTACTGTTATCTATCCCTCATGGGACTTACAAACAGTCAAGACTTTCTAACTGACCTACTCTAACTGACCTACTCTTCTTCTTCTTTTATTCTGAAGCCCAAGCAAAAATTCTTACATTTTCACCTAAAGCAAAAATACACAAAGTGCATTAAGGTTTCAGTTAGATCCATCTAAAAAAAGACAGGGTACCAAAAATCCTCCATGTCACCCTGCCAAAAGGCCCACAATAAATTAGAGTCTTCAGGCAAGGGTCAGACCCTCTTCAATACAATGCAAGAGGTGGGCCGTTATCATCCACCTTTCAGTCTAAAAGCCTACATGGTAGGAGAGGAACAGTGGAGCTTCAAGGAAGTCCTGTCAACTTTTGCCTCCATGGCAGGGTCAGCTGCAGGGGAAAGGTGTCTAATGCAGGGACCCGTGACAGACCATTGCACCAGATCTGTGCAAAAACACATACGAAGAATAATATAAATTGGCTCTTGAGAATGAATCAATAAGTACAGTGATAAAAGGTGGCTGTGAGCAGCGACAGCCAGTGCCCATCATGCTGGGGTTAAACATTTTTTAAAAAGCACCAAAGTTCCAGGTGCAGAGTGTTTTCATCAAGGTGCCCTGATCCACTGTGACTTATAGCACCCCAGAGAACTTGGGCACAAAAGAGCTTGCGAAAATAAATTTAGTTGTATATTTATTTTCATTGGCAAATTTTCACTCTGGATGGGAGCAAGGTTGGAAGATACCAGCTAACCTTTTTAAAGACTGCAGTACACCAGCAACTAAGTTTTTGTATCACAAAAGAGCTTGGGCTTTGATGCTGGCAGATCAAGCAAGTGCCTCTCCAACTGATAAGAACAGATACTACACTTGATCTGAGCCAAGATCGACTAGATAGATATCTGGCTGTTTCTCTACTTGTGGTTCAACCTTCTCTGATAACCACAGAATTGACAACAGCCTACATCTGGGTTTCTTTAGTGCAGTGATCCCCAACCAGTAGATTGTGAGCAACATGTTGCTCTCCAAGTCCTTGAATGTTGCTCCCAGAGGCCTTAAAGCAGGAACTTATTTTTAAGATGGAGGCAAGTTTTGGTTGCATAAAAACCAGATATACTGCCAAACAGAGCCTCAATGTAGGCTGAAAATCCCCATAATGTAGGGGCTACCAAATGGCCAATCACAGCGCTTATTTGGCACCCCAAGAACATTTTTCATGCTAGTTACATAGTTACATAGTTAAATTGGGTTGAAAAAAGTCCATCACGTTCAACCCCTCCAAATTAAAAACCCAGCATACACACACACACACATCTCCACTCTTTCACACAAACCATATATGCCCATAGCTATACTAACTGTAGAATTTAGTATCAAAATAGCCTTTGATATTATGTCTGTCCAAAAAATCATCCAAGCCTCTTTTGAAAGCATCAACAGAATCAGCCATCACAACATCACCAGACACTGCATTCCACAACCTCACTGTCCTCACTGTGAAGAATCACCTACGCTGCTTCAAATGAAAGTCCTTTTCTTCTAGTCTGAAGGGGTGGCCTCTGGTGCTGTGATTCTCTTTATGGGTAAAAAGGTCCCCTGATATTTGTCTATAATGTCCTTGAATATATTTGTTAAGTGTAATCATGTCCCCTCGCAAGCGCCTTTTTTCCAGAGAAAACAACCCCAATCTGGACAGTCTCCCCTCATAATTTGTCTTCCATCCCTCTAACCCAGTGATCCCCAACCAGTAGCTCGTGAGCAACAAGTTGCTCTCGGTGTCCTCAAAGCAGGTGCTTATTTTTGAATTTCAGGTTTGAAAGTAAGTTTTAATTGCATAAAAACTAAGTATAGTGCCAAGCAGAGCATCCTGTAGGCTGCTAGTCCACATAGGGGCTACCGAATAGTCAATCACAGCACTTATTTAGCACCCTAAGAGACTTTTTAATGCTTGTGTTGCTCCCCAACCCTTTTTACATTTGAATGTGGCTCATGAGTAAAAAAAGGTTGGGGATCCCTGCTCTAACCAGTTTAGTTGCACGTCTCTCCCCCAACTCCTTTTACTTCTGAATGTTGCTCAAAAGGTTGGGGATCCTTTCTTTAGTGACTTATGTCAATATTTTCAAATTCCATAATTAGCATCATGAGCTGAAAGTGATATCATCCCCACATTGATACATAAGACTAACGTGTGCTGGAACTTGTGAACAATGTCCCCAAACTGGTGCACCACACAGAAGTTTCTATTCTATTACACTGTAATTCGGGTTTAAATTGTGATTTGCATTCGCATTTTGCATTTGCGGCCATGAGCAATCAAAGTCACATTTATATATACATTTTCATTTAAAATGCTGAAGATTCCTACTGCATTCATGCATTCTTTGTGTACACAACAAGTTACAACTAGAAAAAATGGATGCAATGACATTTCTGAAAATGAAATGCTTTGAAACCTGGAATAAGAAAATAAAATCCAGTACCCTAGCTTGTCATTTTCAGTGAAGTGAGATGGGAAGTCCATAATGATATAAAAGTGAATTAAATTGAATACTACGTTCTTCCATCTCTCTGTTGCTCCATTTCTGCTTGTTTGAAGGGACACTGTCAAAGCAAAAAAGAGGTATATTTCTGCTTGAATATAAGTGCATTGCTTTGCAAAAAAGTACTGGGGAAAAGTCATATTCTTTAGGGATGTCAGGACCTCTCGGGCGGTCGTCCCATTCGGCGCCTCTGACTTCCCCAGCTGCACATTCAAGATGGTGGCACCCATTGCTTACACGTGGGGAACAGTAATGCCGGCGTTCTGATGCCGGCGCAATAACGTCCCACACCTGGCTTGAAGATTCCTAGGTGTTCTTTTATTCTTGTTGGACTAATTTGTGGACTATGACCTTGCCTGTTTATCGACTTTACTGTTTATCTGCTTGCCTTTTAAATATCTGCCTGGATATTGATTTTGACTACTTTGTAACCCCATTTGTACTGTGATCTTAGACTTTGATCCCTGGGCTTCCTCCTTGGTCCGGACTGCTCTCACTGAGAGCCGATAGACCCCTGACAAGGGAAGAGCTTCCAAGCACTTAGTGGGGGTGTTGGAAGACAAGCTGAGGATAGAGGTTCTGAGCCAGTGTGAAGGAGTTGGGAGGAATGAAGGGAGAGTTGCCAAGTGGGTAATGTGTAGGGCAAGAGTTGTCAAGCAAATGAAGGGTCGGGTTGGCTTCAGGTTTGGTAGATCATGGGTTAGGTTTGGCAGGTTGAAAATTTGGCAACTTCCAGTCTCTCAAGTTATTGAAATCAGGTCAGTATGTTTCCTTATCCGTATTCTGTCAAGTTTTGCAATGCCTGGATCCTCTTAGGTTCAACTGTCTATAACAGAGACTTGGCTTTGGGCAGGATACTGTTGGTCACCCTGTAATTCTGCCCTTTCTACCTGTCTGTACACTTGCATTTATACTCATGTTGGGAGAAGATTTATCTGCCTCACAAATTCCATTATCTTTTTCTATGAAATAGCAAAGGCAGCTTAAAAAAAACATCATTACCAAAACTGAGATATTTATGACAATAGAATCATTTTAAATACTGTGTCCTTGGGAGTAAAGTAAATATGTATTCAGGACACAGGAGAGGTGTGTGTGTCATTTGATGGGTTCTTCAGTCAAGTAGACTAAACTATGTACAATAGCTTTTCCCAAGGCTGTCCTTTTCATAAGAGCAACAGTAGTGAAGTGAGTAGAAAGAGTGGGTGTATCCAGAGCATCTCATAATTGTCTCAGGGGAATGACATAGTTGTTGATCCCTGCTTTGTATGGAAGGTCTCATATCTCTATGCAATAACATCTTGGCTGTCACCGGCTGACTGATATTGTTGTAAGAACATTTTCTCACTTTCCACTGCCCAATTACTGAAGATTCACTCACAGAAATGTATGTGGTTGCTGCGGCTCTTTATCATCCCTCAAATCAACATAGGCCACCGATGCTATCGGATATTCAAGATACTTGTCAAGGAGGCGATTTCAACTTTAATTAAACTTTCCTGTGGATGAGAACTTCAGTTGCTCGAACTCGGCAGGCAGTTCAACAAATAGTCTGAGGACACCAGCAGTAAAATCACAAACAAAACAGACTCAGTGCAGCCATTAACTAGTGTATTCCAGTGCCAGATTAAACGTATAGCTGCTTCTTTGGTACCACAGGCCATTAATAGTTTATACTGTATGTATGTGGAGAATTACAAAATATGTGTTAGAGGGCTCCCCTATATCAGCCCTTCTTTTCCTCCTTCAGAAGACAGTTCTTCTGACATTCAGCATCTCAGTCCTCAGTTCATTTTAGTACAGGCATGGGACCTGTTATCCAGAATGATGAGGAGCTGGGGTTTTCTGGATAAGCGATCTTTCCATTATTTGAATTTCCATATCTTTAGTGTACAAACAAAAAAAAATATTTTGCCAGAAATGGGGATAAGTTATATCTTAGTTGGTACACGGTACTGTTTTTTTATTACAGCGAAAAAAGCAAATCATTTGAAAATTAAAAATTTGGCTTATTTTTTTTGGAGGGGGGTTACCCTCCTTCCCCCCTACATTTCCTAACATATGGCAACACAACTATACAGGGGGCACATGTAGGGCAATAGGACAACTTTATTTAATTTATTAAAGGTTTCCTGGGCTTGTGTAGTGTAATGTAGTGGCTGTAACATATACTTCTATTATAAGCTAAAGTTCCCGCCGTATACAAATTAGACTTTGCAAATGTAACTGCGCTCTGCCTAGCGAAGTAACACTAGCGCAATTATGCTACCGTTCGCCGACCGGAGCGTAAATTCGTACTTTAATTAATTTGCGTAGCGCTGGCGAAAATTCGCCTGGCGAAGTGCGGCGAACGCTAGCAAAGCCAACACTAGCGAATTTTCTGAAGTTAGTGAATTTGCCCCTTAACTTCACTCTTTGATGAATATACCCCTATGTGGGGAAATAGATATATATTTAAATTTGTTACAATAAATATATATTTCTTATAACAGCATGATTAGAGAATTTATTTTTGGATGTATAAGATAACTGGCTGGTAGATCTAAGAACAGCACTCAGTAGTAAAATACAGATCCCACTGCGACACATTCAGTTGAGAAGGAGAAACAGCCTGCCAGACAGCAGTTCCATCCTAAAATGATGGCTCTTTCTGAGAGCACATGACCAGGCAAAAGAGAGCAAATGACCTGATATGGCTGCCTACACACCAATATTACAACTAAAAAAAATACACATTTTATATTGTATTTGTAGTGTAAACAGTGTAATTTAGAAATAAAAACTACACCATAAAAGTCACAACAGAATCCCTTTAAAGGCCAAAAATTTAAATCCCAGTTTTACTTTCTTTAATGAAAAAGAAATCTGTCTCCAATATACTTTGATTAAAAAATGTATACCATTTTTATAAGAAAAAATTTTGGCTGATTAAGAGATGTACCTGATTTATTGTAAAATGTCAATAAATTTGACATAAATATGCTGAAGCATAAATAAAATGGTATCTTACTCAAATGATAAGGGCATAGTTTAAAGGAAAACTATACCCTAAACCAGTAGCTTGTGAGCAACATGTTGCTCTCCAACCCCTTGGATGTTGCTCCCAGTGACCTCAAAGCAGGTGCTTATTTTTGAATTCCAGGCTTAGAGGCAAGTTTTGGTTGTATAAAAAACAGATATCCTGCCAAACATTCTCTCCTGTAGGCTGCCAGTCCATACAGGGGCTACCAAAAAGCCAATCAGAGCTCTTATTTGACATCCCCATGGACTTTTTCATGCTTGTGTTGCTCTCCAACTCTTTTTTAAATTTAAATGTGGCTCACGAGCAAAAAAAGTTGGGGACCCCTGCCCTAAACAATGTAGGTCTGTTTAAAAACATACTGTATGAACAGCTCATATTCATCGAAATAAACCATTTTCATAAAAATATACTTTTTTAGTAGTATGTGCCATTGGGTAATCATAAATAGAAAATTGCCATTTTAAGAACTAAGGGTCGCTCCCTGGAACCATATGATTCACGGTGCACACAAACAAACCAAGGTCACACGTACATGTTAGGTCACATGAGCCAATTAATGGGCAAATTTCTGTCTTTTACTCTCATACATCTTCCTGTTACAGTAAGAGCTGCAGTATTTCTGGTCAGGTGATCTCTGAGGGACACATAGACCACCACAAAATGGTGGTTCAAGGTATAAGATATAAAAGGGCAATATTTACTGATATCCATATTGCAGTTTGTAAGATTCATTAATAGGACACTTAGAGGCAGATTTACTAAGGGTTGAATTTCCAATGCCAAAAAAATTCGAAATTCGACCAGGGAATAGTGGGGGGATAAAAAAATTAAAATTTTGAATTCAAAATTTTTAGCACAATTCGATCGATCGAATGATCGAATAGGGAAAATTCGATCAAATCGACCAAATTTGAATCGAATTAGAATCTTCGAACGATCTTTAAGCGATCGATTGAATTTTTCTTATTCGATTTTAGGAAATGATCCCCATTTCGGTAGGTTTAATCTGGTGAAGTAGGTGATCGAATTTAAATTTAAAGGGGAAGTATTCGACCATCGAATTTTCGAATTTACGATGGTTGAATTTGGTCGAATTTGCTTAATTTGCACATTCGAAATTCAAATTTGAATCTTTTTGAAAATTCGATCTAATATTCAAATTCCTCATGTGAAGTAATGTGAATTTAGTAAATCTGCCCCTAAATATGATACAAACTTTCTGTTGCTGTTGGGTGTATTGATTTCCTTTAATTGAATTTATCTGCAAGAGAAACATAGAACTAATTAATTAAAAAGTTAAGCCTGTGAGACATAGAACTAATTAATTTAAAAATTAAGCCTGCTTAATAGCACCTTACAAAAAAAACGGTTGCCCCTTTATGCCCAGCTGGTGCCCCCGTGTTAGGTGGGCAATATCGGGGGGGATCCGATTGTGGGCCCTAGGGCCCAATGATCGGATGACAATAGAAAAGATATGGGCGGTCGGGTCGCAGGACCACATCAACGAACAGATGCGGCTGCGTAAAGCCCCTCGGAGGGCCCCATACACGGGTCAATAAGCTGCTGACTTGGTATGTCGGCAGCTATTATTGGCCCGTGTATGGCTACCTTTAGACAATCCACCATGCTGAAACAGACTGTGTTATTATTATTCCCTAAAATTAGCTCGACCAAATTCGAAATTCGATAAGCATTTGACCATTGAATGCTTATTGAATTGTTTTAGGCTATCATTTTGCTCGCTATACGATTTCTCGATGAATTCGTACGATCAGATATCGATCGTTCGATTTCACAAAAAAATCATGAAATTTCCTTCGAGCGTCCAAAAAATTAATACGATTTGAACGAATGAACGCTCCGATCGTACGAATGGTATTTGAGCAGGACTTAGCCTCAGAAGCCTATGGGGGATTTCCCATAGGCTTCTATTGCAATTCGGTAGGTTCAATCTGGCGAAGTAGGCAAATTTTGATTCCATTGATCATCGAATGATCGAATTATCGAATATCCAATCATTCGATCTATTCGATATTCAATAATCAAAGAGGTCAAATTTGCATATCCGATTCCACAAAAAATTTGTACGATCGTAATTCGAACTTTGATAATTTCACGTGAATTTCGTAACTTGGCCCCTGAATGTCTCATTTACTGGCAGAAGGGCAAGATACAAAGTATACAAAAATAGGAACAAGGTACCATGTTTTTTGCATTGTACACCCTATCCCACCATCAGCTCAGCCAGAGGTCTGAATTTTAAAGACCTACACCCCCCATCAATACAACACTGCTTACTTTTGGCAGCACTGTATTCATTAAGAACCGGTGGGGGAAGGCACATACAGTAGGATTTTTTATCCAAGGGAAGTGTACAGAAGGCCAGGACCCAAGAGCTTTTTGCATGAGCACTAAGGGACACCCCTTACTGCGCATTTGTGCCTGGGGTCTTGCGCAGTAAGGGGTGTCCCTTAGTGCTCATGCAAAAAGCTCTTGGGTCCTGGCCTTCTGTACACTTCCCTTGGATAAAAAATCCTACTGTATGTGCCTTATGATTCATTAGATGCAAGTTTAATGAGATACTGTCAGCAGACTTTTGCACTGAAATCCATTTCTCAAAAGAGCAAACAGATTTTTTTATATTCAGTTTTGAAATCTGACATGGGGCTAGCCATTTTGTCAATTTCCCAGCGGCCCCTGGTATTGTGACTTGTCCCAGCACTTTAGGAGGGAACTGCTTTCTGGCAGGCTTTTATTTTTCCTTATCTATGTAACTGAATGGAACGCAGTGGGACATGGGTTTTTACTACTGAGTGCTGTTCTTAGATCTACCAGGCAGCTGTTATCTTGTGTTATGGAGCTGCTATCTGGTTACCTTCCCATTGTTCTGTTGTTAGGCTGCTGGGGGGGGGATAAAGGGAGGGGGTGATAGCACTCCAACTTGCAGTATAGCGATAAAGAGTGACTGAAGTTTATCAGAGTCACATGACTTGGGGCAGCTGGGAAATGGACAATATGTCTAGCCCGATTTCAAAAGTAAATGTAAAAAAATCTATTTGCTCTTTTGAGAAATGGGTTTCAGTGCAGAATTCTACTGGAGCAGCACTATTAACTGATGCATTTTGAAAAACAAAATTTTTCCCTTGACAGTATCCTTTAAGGGCAACACACAAAGGAAACCATTAAAGTAACACACCCTCAATTTGTGACCTGGTTGGTGACCTGTACTTTGTACCTTGCACAATATTAAGTAATGCAGAGACAACCAGTGTTTTTACCCAAGGCCCAGGTAGTAAGAAGGACATGTAGGTGATATAATACTGTTAGACACAATGTTGATATAAAGTGAAACTCTTTGCTCATCAAAATCTAATTGTGCCTGCTTTCCACTAAAGTAGCACACATGTGGACATGAATACATTTATATAATGTATATGTTGTGGTGGTTGAATCTGGTGTAGAGTTCATATGTGTAGTGAATGTTAAGGGGACTGACATTATTGGATTCTCTACCTAGAATTGATGAACAAAATAGATTACCAACACACTATGGGAAGGTGTGCTTGGCTATAATTGATGCAGCTAATTAAAAGGAGATTGACCAGGAAGAAATCTGATTGCCTGGCTGGGATTAATTTATTTTTATCCATTGAAACTAAATTGGCATGTGCTTCATCTGGGTTTATTTGTCTTCCCAAGGGAACGGAAGCATACAATCTTAGAATAGAAGTTGTTCTTGATTAACTAATCTCCCAATGGGATTGTGTTGACTGGCCTCAGCATTGTTTTGGAAATATGGATTTGTAGTATTGTATCTATCCGAGCGTTTAAATAAATGGACACAGGGGGCATTTACCCAGGGCCCCCTAGGAGAGGTGGGGACACCAACAGACCATTACTTTATCTGCTATTACATTCGTCCCAGCAGAAATGGTTTAGTCATTTCCATGGCTGTTAGTCCAGTGTAGTATGCAAAAGATCTGGTCTGATCAGTTTAAAAATAATTGCAAGATCATTGTAAGCATTTGTTTACAGACAAAGCATTATTAATCACATATTTTGCTTTAGCAGTACAGTACCCATCATAGCTATAGGGTCCCTAAATCAGCATGCATGTATACACATAGCACCTTTGTTTAACCCTTTACTGAGCTACAACTCCCAGAAGGAAGCAACTTCCAGATGGAACTTGTAGATCCACAGAAAGAAAACCCTATATTAATGTCCTAAATGTCCTTTCTAGCTAGTGATGGTAGAAGATGGGTCACACTAGACTCTCTTAGGGCTCTTACACACAGGCATTTTATAAATGTCGTGCAGGTTTGAGCACATCTAAATGAATTAGATAATTGATTCCATTATATTCCATTGTATTCTGCCATTCAGAGTCACGTTTTGCACTATTCATGTTTCATACTTTTTTTCTCAAGGATCCCCAGGTGGGAATATGTACTGTACAATAATGATCACGTTCCTTCATCAAGTCCATCTATAATTCTGTATTGCAACATTTGGCTAACGCACCATAGAACAAATAAAATCCGGAAGGAGTGCACTCATTCTATAGACTATAATATATATATACAGTATATATACACATACATTGGAAACCAAATACTGTATCTGTCTCATTCCAGACAATCACAAGATTTAGTGATGGGCAAAATGAGCAAATCATAAAAAATAGCCCAAAACCAGTATTCACCAACCAAAAAATGCAAAAAAGAAAGAAAGAAAAGAAAGATTGTGGGGGCACTCCATAGCTTAATAAAAATGTACTAAAATACAATGGAAGTGTTACTGATCTGGCCAAATTAACTATAGATATAGGGAAAAAGAGAAGAGATTGATCAATGCTCCCACAACCTTTCTTTTTTGCATTTTGTTTTGTAGCAGATCTATTCTGTTTGGAAGTTTAGTGGCTATCCTGCAGGCCAGGTTTCCATGTGGTTGTAGCACCCTCATACCTGTCCCTTTAAAACAATGCCTTTGGAAATGGGTGTTGGTCTGGGAAGTCTCTCTTAGAAGCCTCAAGCGGGGGAGGATTAATCTCATGGAACCAAAGTTGGGGTCTAGGTTGTCTCTCCCCTTTGAAAGCTAATCTCAGGGGAGGACTAAGCCCTATGGATGAAACCAATGCCCAGGTTGGGAGACCTCTATTTCAGGTAATGCTCTTATGCCGGGAGGCTTTAGCATTTTATATTATGACCAGAGGTAAATAGTTATATGAGTTTTACCTTGACGTGGTGTGGTGGCTTATCAATCTTATGATCATAATTTTGTAACTAAAAAACCCCTGTCTTTGTACACAGGCATCGATTACTTTTATGACAGGGGACCAGGGAATGTCCATTGATCAATCTCTCCTCTTTTTCCCTTCACCAACAACAAACAAGCCAGAACCTGATGGATCTGTAATATGACGCTGTTTTGACATCCCAAACATGTATACAATTTTATAACATATCAAATTATTTCCTTTTAAAAACTGGATATATATATATATATACTTCCATTAGGTGATCACTTATTTAAAATCTAAAATCTAATATTTCCTCCTAGGTTTTATTGTGTGGTTACCCCAATTTTATAATAGCAGTTCAGCAAAGTGAATAAAAGTTCTTCAACTTAGAACAACATGTGTGAGTTATAGTTCTCCAACTAGGGCAAATTGGTATTTTGGTAATCAAGCAAGGCGAAAAAACTAATAGCAGTTCAGCAAAGTGAATAAAAAAGTGAGTTAAAGTTCTTCAATTTGGAACAATGTGTGAGTTGTAATTCTCCAACTTGGGCAAATTGGTGATTAAGCAAGGTGAAAAAACTAAAAGTTGTAGTCCTTCAACTTGAACAGATATGTATGGATTGAGTTATAGTTTTCCAATACAAGTATACAGTGACTCTCCCAGTGGTTAACAGGCTATTGTTGTGATGAATAAAGCTTTTTTTCCAAAAGGATTTTCTGGGGCATCCACCACACTCCCTCTCCTTCCAACTGAACAAGCCCCCCAACCAAATTTGATTAGATTGATCTTTCCAGATCCTGCGTTCCAATCTCTCCTCAAGGGTACAGCTGGGCACAAACTTTCAGAGATAGATCACTCAGTGTTTTCTCTCATTGCTTGTTCACAATGTAACCACTCTGGAGGTACTTTTTCGTGAGAATCCAAGATGGCGCCTGATATATTCCAGTGTGTGTGTGTTCCACTGAGGAGCGCATATCTCAAAATAATCTCACAATGATTCTCACCAATTTCCACTGTTTTCCCGATTTCCCGATTCACACAGTCCCAGCCTTCACGATTTCCCAATTCACAAAATGATTTTTATCATTTTCACAATTTGGGATAAGCACCAAAAAAACTAAATATTTCAGCCTTAGGTGTGACCCCACCAGGATACTGCAACGCGTTTCACCTCTACAAGGCATTCTCATGCACTTCCCTGACAATATCTAGCCCCATGTCAGATTTCAAAATGAAATATAAAAAAAAAATCTGTTTGCTCTTTTGAGAAATAGATTTCAGTGCAGAATTCTGCTGGAGGAACACTATTTACTGATGCATTTTGGAAAAAAATGTTTTTCCCCTTTTAGGGGTGGAATAGTTTGATTTAGGGTGGTAAATTCAAAAACTTTAGTTTAATCTGGTCTGCATGGGTTAATATTATCTGCAACCAGAACCGACCCAGTCTTGCAGGTCCTACAGGCTTTGAGCTGACTACTTATCACTAACAAGAGAGCAGTTGGATTTTATCGTGTTTCTATTGCCAGCACAAAATATGTTTGTGGGGACAGACTTTCTTTATTACGGTGAGACCAGCAAAATGCTGCCTGCATTAAAATCCTTCCCACGTTATTAAATCTCGCAGTGCAGTAAAAGCACAATTAAATCATAATATTCAGCATAACTCATTAGTTTTGAGACGCCATGTGTACAAAGTAAATGAAGGTGGCAGTATGCAGCATTTCACTGCTGAGTCTATAATGATGCTCGGAATAAAAAAGCAGAGCATAGGTTATATACTAACAGGAGTGATCCAATCTATTAAAGATTATTATGGCTTTTATTGCTCTGATTTTAACACAAACACACACAGATTTATGCATCTGTGGAAGCAATTACTACTTCCAATATATACACTGCTGCAGAACGAGGGAGCGTTTTCTCGATTCCACGGGAGGAGTAGATAAATAACCAAAGGCAAGGGGCCCTCACAGCATTAAAGAGGCATTTCACTGACCTACCTTAAAGGTTGCAAGTCATATATTTTGTATTATGTGATACAGGGAGTATATCCATGTCCTCTAGATATCAAGTTTATTATTGTTTAATAAATACATGTAAGCATTACAGCATTTTCACAATCTGATGACTGAGAACATTTGTTATTCAGATTAATATGCAAGGTCTCTGATTATTTGGGTTTTGTCCATGTGCCCAGGAATATGCAATTCCCAAAGAAAACAAAGATAAAGTGTTGGGCGACTCACTCCCTAACTAGGCTTGAATTAAATGGGTGTGGAAATGAGTGGATGTGTATAAAGATAGATCTATAGTATAGTTCCTTCTTCCTATGTATATAGCTAATCAGGCTTTTGTCCAAGCATTGCAGCCCAGATCAGCGATACATGGGGTTTTCCGGATAATGGATCTTTCTGTAATTCATACCTTACCTCTACTAGAAAATCATGTGAATTTTAAATAAACCCAAAAAACTGGTTTACATAGTGAATAAAGTACCCCCTCTTGTAAAATATAAGGATATTATAAGTTACCGATGAGTTTCATGACCATATAAAAACACGAGGTCATGGAACTCCAAGGTAACTCCAAGGTAACTTCTGTCATGTGACAGAAATGACATCAGAACTCACCGTTTATAACTGATGACATCAAAACTCACCTTTTATAAGGATATAATTTACAGGATATTCACGGATTTTGTGTATTATATAGTGAATAAAGTACCCCCTCTTGTAAAATATAAGGATATTATAAGTTACCGATGAGTTTCATGACCATATAAAAACACGAGGCCGAAGGCCCAGTGTTTTTATACAGTGCATGGAACTCCGAGGTAACTCCTAATATCCTCATATTTTGCAACTGGGGGTACTTTATTTATTATAATACACAAGTTTCAGTGAGTCATGTGACAGAAATGACATCAGAACTCACCGTTTATAACTGATGACATCAGAACTCACCGTTTATAAGGATATAATTTACAAGATATTTACGGCTTTTGTGTATTATATACCAATACGGGTTAATTCTATCTTAGTTTGTATCAAGTACAAGGTACTGTTTTATTATTAGAAAAAGGAAATCGTTCGTTTAAAAAAAAAAAAATGGATTATTTTATTATAATGGAGTCTATGGGAGATAGCCTTTCCATAAAGAAGCACAATGGATAATGGGATGCCAGATAATGGATCCCATGCATGGGATTATTGGAAGAGGGAACATTTTGAGACAATGTATAGGTCCATAGGCATTTGACTATGTCAGTGTTTGTCTATGTATATTTGAACATTGGGACATTTGGGATTTGTCCATGTATCCTGGAATATGAAATTCCCCAAAGAAGACACAAATAAACTGGAGGACAACGGGGTAGATACTCACTCCCTAGCATAGGGCTTGAATTACACAGGTGGATGGGAATGTGGGATTAAAAGATAAGTGGACACATTTAGATGTTGATTGGGTGAGGCAGAAAGTCCCATCGATCATGGACAGTAATGAACCAGGTTTGCATTTGCCATCTTGTTATTTGATCGTGAGGTCCTTGGGATTAGCAATCAAATTGTGACAAAAGTTAATCTCCATGCAAGTAGATAAATTAGTATGCATTTTTAAAAATGGCATCCCATTCTTCATCATGTGCATCCTTTAGCTATTTTGAAGCAACTATCACTTTATATATTTCAGGGCAAACATTTGGGGCCATGATTTTGATGGCTGTATGCATTGGATTGCCACAAAGTCATATCCCATTAAAGGAAATAAGAATCAATGTCGGCAGCTCTTGGCAGGCCATTTTGCCTTGAAAACAAAGAGGAATAGTACATAAGACTAATGCTTTGATTCAATTTAAAACCCATTATGGGGTGGTTCCATATTAAAAGTTGAATTTCCATCTTGAATTTGTTAGAAGCCTTGTATAAATACTAGTCTACACATTCATTCTATCCATGATTAGCCGCTGAGCTGCATCTCACATCCTAGTAGTAAACATGTCACCGCTGTACTCCCATTCATTAAATAGCAGTAATTCTTGGCCTTTGTAAACAGAGAAAGGAAAGGCACTTGGCATATCATACATTTATCAGGGCAGCAGCAAGGGTCAGGTCTGAAGAGCATCTACTCTATGTGGAAAATAAAAAATATGATTGCTGCTGCACTGCTTTCTTTTTAAAATGGCATTAAAACAAACAAAAGGCGTTGGATGTACCCAGCTGTGTCCTTTGTATCACTCTCAGCCCTTTATAAAGCAATGCCTAAGTACGTCATATCTGCATGTGTGATTTTCTGCTTTGGCCATGCAAATATGGGTACAGTGAAAAGCCCATCCCTATGTGGCACATGCCCATGGCAGAATCAAAAATTAGGGTACAAGCCCCACAGACATACAAAATACTATGCATAGTTGTGATGAACCAGTGCGGGGTAACAGCACCAACAGTTGTGAATGATTTAACTGTGTAATGTGTAACATATGCCCTTTAGGATGGATGTCATCTCATTTGCCCATGGGACTGGGATGATTCTTAGTCTATAGGAAGGTTCCATGGAATTCTTTATCCTTTAGCTGGAGTATGGATGTTCTGGATGGTCTCCTGCAAGAAGGTGGAAGATGTGGAAGCTGGAGGCCCTATGAGTAAGGATTTCCAAACAGCAGCAGGTAGATCCTAGAGCAGTTTTGTAGCAAGTGGAAGTTCGCAAGGTGACACCACCAGACTACAAGTGAGTAGGATAATAAGTGAAATCCTTTGGAAATATTACTAGGGCATCCGTGGTGTCAGTGATACCCATGTGTACAAGCAAATTACCATTTACAATCTATGGTCTTCTTCAATAAATCATCTGTTCCTGTTTATGTTGTTCAAGATTTTTTGTGAAAGTGAGCATTTTAGAGAAGTTTAGTTTGAAGAACCCTTCCTCCATTCATCTGTGAGGGCCCAGCTAGGTAGAGCAGTTGCATAAATAAACAGTTGCTGAAAGTAGTACTCCTGTGTCTATAGTGCTGCACCTTAGAATGTCCTTAGATACATTTATAAGTCAAGCTAGAAGGGGAGTCAGTACTTATTTTGTCCACAGTTTTCTTGGGAATGTGACGAAATGGCTGATACAGTAATGTTTGTTAATATCTAATTTTGTTACAGGCTAACAGGAGCCATAGATAAAGGTAAGGCCTCAATAAGGGGCTTGACCAAATAGGTTCAAAAACTACTGCAACACATGATAATGCTGACACAAAGCACCCTGGTCTCGGCTCGTGCTTCACCAGTAGTGTGACTGCCTTTGGGCCTCAGGAGGAGCCCTCGGCTTACTTGGATGCCCCTGGACTTAAACGAGAGGTTCGAGATAAGGGTCCCCGTCGCACCACTAGACCACCAGGGTGAGTTTTCAATACAAATTATAATTTGAATTCCCATTAGCTACTCCCATCATCATATCATTGTTTAAGACAGGGTAGGACTAACCCACCAGGATACTGGAAAAAATCCCTATTGGGCCCCACCAGCCTTGGCCCATAGCCAAGGTTGTTGGGGCCACGTGCGTCAAGCAGGGTTTTCAGTAAGGAAGGAATGGATGAAGAGTATGGGCACGGAATATTATCATAGGTGGCAGAAGAAAGTAGCAACAAAGAGACCTTCAGGTAATCTCCGCTCTTTGGGTCCAAGGATCTTCAGTTCAACCTGGAAACTAGCTATTCCTGCTAACTGTGTCTATGACTGATTACCTGAACATAACCAGATCCCAGGCAAACACCTCAATAAGAAAAATGTGAATGTATGTATCCCGAGGTGAGCATCCTGGTTGTTTTTAGTTCCTGGGAACATTTTAGTGTTGAGGTTTGTGTATAAATAATCAATGTTTTTTCATAGATATCCTATATGTAGATCCATCAGTATTATACTCACTCTAATTTACAGGGAGCCCCTCCAGCTGTAGCAGCACAAGAAGGTTCGTAATAAAGTCTGTGTCTATGCTAAAGCAGTTCTCGCCATTGAAATAAACCATTTAATAATGACACCATTCAAGGCTCTCATGTATAATGTATGATTGATTCTGCTTCAAGGCCCTGCTCAGTCCATTCAGAGCCCTATCCAGGCCGTCGTGCCACAGCTATACATTCCATAAACTCCAAATGGCTGCTTTATCAGCCGAAGAGCGAACTTCATCTATGAACAGATTGTTGTAAATCTGATGTCTCTATATAAGGAAACGCAGATGCAAAGTTCTGCATCACATCAAAGGGAAATGATAACGTTAACAGCAAAATGCACTTGTTTAAAAGTAGCTGGAAATTATATTGGGAAAGGATTTTTATATACAGCTATTCTTTCAAGTAGTGAAGTGGTGTGTGTTTCTCTTTCTTTCTTTTAAGAGTGAGATGTAAGAAACCCAGCTGGAAATGGTAACAAATTTGCTGGCAGCAGTGTACCTTTTTCCCTCAAAATAAGATGTTTTTTTTTATTGTATTTCATACGGCTTTTTAACAATGAAGTCAAAGAAAAAAATCCTTACCCCCGAAGAAGAACAACAAGACCTTGCATAGAAATATGACTATACCTGGTCCAATAAATCAATCCAATACCTTGGAATACAAGTTACTAAAGACATTAACAATATGATACAAATTAATTTAGATAATCTCCTCAACAAGATCTCAGCAGATTTACTGTATCTACAGGGTCCGACAAACCGGTGTTATGATTAAGGAAGGGCGAACCTTATAAAGATAAGATGTCCTGCCTGGATTACTTTAGGAATTTGAAGCCCTACTATTACAGATCTCTTCAAAATAGTTTCTCAAACAAGCAGAAATTATTAGGTGGTTTGCGTGGAATGACAAATACCCTGGGTTTAAAGGGGCCATACTGATGAGGGACAAGGAACAGGGTAGTCTACAGTAGTTCTTCCTGATATGAAAGGTATTGCTGTGCCACTCTTGTAAATAGAATACTAAAGTGGTGTAATCATGCCAATACTAGTGATGGGCGAATTTATTCGCCAGGGGCGAATTCGCGGCAGGACTACACGGATGATTTACCTCTGTCTGCGACGAGTCTGATGTGACAGAAACAAGGTAAGTAATAGAAAAGTCAGACGTTGTCGGGAGGTTGATGTAAAGCGACACGACTGTCGGATGAAGTTGCAGCTTGCATCAACCCCGCAACACCATCTGACTTTTCTATTACTTACCGTGTTCCTGTCACATCAGACTCGTTGCATCTGTTTTTGCACCGACTGTTGCATCTGCGGAAAATGGAGGTAAATTGTCCATGTAGTCCTGCCCTAACTCATACTTTATCGATATAGGACATAGATGGATATGATTAAAAGGTCACTCTGTTCTATATGGTATAATTGTGAAGGAAAATATGAGCTCTATACATTCTTAGACAACCAACTGGATGACTCTTTTAGGAGCTCTCCTGTGCTTTCCACGTTCCTTTTCACCCTTCTTATTTTCATCACTCATTTTTTCTTTACCTATATTTTTTACTACTTCTGTTGCTTTCTCTCTTCCCGACAACTACAACTTAACCTCACAAACCTTGCCTCTTTAAGAATAACTATGCCTGTTTGATGAGGAACATCCAGGCAAGTTGGTGAGCATGAATATGTTGCTCACAAGTCACTTGCTGGGGATCACTGGTCTAGATGGCCTTAGTCCATCAGAAGTAATGGACTGAAAGAAATTGCACCCTAGCACCATCGAGAGGCAGTTCTTAGCACAAAAAAATGGTGTCTGGATAAGGTACAATAAATTGTGCAATCCCAATGGCTTAATCTGTACATGGTTTATTTAGAGTGTTTAAAGGGATACCATCCTTTCCATTTTAGTGGCTATTTACTTCATATTGTTATTGTTTATATATTGAACTAGTTCAAAATTTATAGATGCACTTTTTAAAAAATATATTCAGCCTTTCTGCCACTAGGTGGGCAAACATATCACTATTAGATGAATGAACTGACCTTAGCTGAAGTTTGACACGGAACTGACATTGATTGACTTTGAGTTAAAGGGAAATTCAACCCCACCGGCACTAAACCCCTCCCTGAATCCCTGAATTCCCTTTGCTAAGTGAAAGAGTACTGAAAATGTATCTTTCATGGCAGTGCCTCCACCTAATGGAGTCCGGGAATGCACCTGCGGGGAAACAATAATTACACACAAAGTGCTGTATAACAAATGGAACTTTTTATAAGAAGAAATGTAATATGTTTCACTAGTGCAAAAAGATGCTTGTGAGCACTTGCCTCTTTTTTGACTGGTTAAAGACCTCAACGACTTTGTCACAAAGTTTAGGAACAAATGTCAATGTATTTAATTAATTTCTGAAAATTCAAAGTGACTATGATTTTTCTTTTTAGCGACAAAATGTTTAACGAAGTTATACGAAGCAGGTGTTAACGCTAAACCTTTGCTTAGCAAAAATGCACAATGTCATATTCGCCAGTGACGGATTTTACATTGCAAGCAATGCTTAACATTCACAAAGGCACCATTTTAAATAACACCTGCAACTTTTAATTACATTCCCCTTTTAAAGGACAAGGAAAGTCTAAAATGGAATGAGGCTAGAAATGCTGTATTTTGTATACTAAACATAAACATGAACTAACTGCACCACAAGCCTAATCAAACAAATTATTTATAATTTCAAAGTTTGCCACAGGGGGCTGTCATCTTGTAACTTTGTTCTATATCTTTGCAAGACCAAAACTGTGCACATGCTCAGTATGATCTGGGCTGCTTAGTGATAAGTTATGAAAACAGCACCAGTCAAATAATATCTTCCAGAAGCTGATACAGCAAGACTGATTAATAATCAGAATCTAATGTGGATTATATAGTTTTTGTATTGTTTAATACAAACTTTCTCCAGCTCTCCAGAACCAGTGGCTGCAGCAAAATAATCCTCCAAATAGAATCCCAGTTTATCTGTTTAAATCTGGCTCCATGAACTTTGTCTCTGCAGCTGGTGCTGGAAACAATAAAGGGGATGTAAAAGCAAAAATTAAATCCAATATAAATCTTTACACAGTCGCTGACTGCTCTAAAGGGAAACAAAGTTGTTGGATTTCTGCAAGGCTGGGAAGTAAGGCAGGGGCTCCCCCTGCTGTTCATAAGTATTATTGTTTCCCTGCACAGCAGTTAGGGACCGTCTGACAATTCCTATCCACAGCAGTAAATGAAAGGAGAATTTCACTGCATACAGTCAGGTTTCTAATAAAAACGGTACACATATTTAAGTAGAGTATATTGGAAATAGGTTTCTTTTTCATTAAGAAAATAAAAATGGGATTTTAATGTTTTGCCTTTACATGCCCTTTACTGTATTAAGATCCAAATTACAGAAAGATCTGTTATCTGGAAAAAAAAACCAGGCCCCAAGCATTCTGAATTACAGGTCCCATACTGTCCCTGTACTGTGTTTGGACTTTGTCCCTCCATCTCAACATGTTCCCTACAGCATTTAAGCATTATAAGTTGCCCTCAGGCAGGGCATTACACTTTCAAATATTAAGAATATCCTTTTATTACTGAATACAGTCTGAAATGCCATAATTCTGTGTCCCCCAAAGCTCTACATAATGTCACTTACAGACATTCCCACTCTGGCTTTGCATCAGTGCCATGCAGACCTTAATGCCAGCATGCTTGTGCTTTAGAGCGTGGGGGCAAATGGTTAATACCTCATAAAAACTAAAAAGATAATAATAACTAGCAGAGAAAATCTGGCCTTGTGCACAGCTTTTTCTCGGGCCATAACATTTAATTAGACGTCTCTAGAAATAAACAGAAAATATATTTCCGCTGTGCCCAAGGACACCCTGGTGGAGAATAATAATACTTGCCGGCCAGATGCACAGCCTTGTACAGGACAGATTGTGTGTTCCCAAAGACTGCTTCACTTCCAATTTAATGCTCTCATTTGCCGTCATTTTTGCTGTTAAGTACAGACCTGCACTCCGCAGTTCATATACCCTGTCATGTGGAACAAATGGAATAAACTTAAGGGAGTACTTATTTAATATTATCAGATCCACGTAGGTAATCTCTGTCTAGCAGTCTATTTTTATAAGCTTGGGAGTCATTTGCAGACCCAACTACAAATCTATATAAAATGGATACCGGGATATGTCATTAGCAAGGAGTAAACGGTCGCTGTTTTTTTATTTTTTTTCACCCCCGTCCCATAATTACTGTCACTTGAAATGTGCCCATTGCCATTAAAATTATTATTTTACTTTGCAGCCAGAGCAGCCTGCCAAAACAGTAAAAACATCTGTGCCTGCAAGGTTGGAAATGCATAACGTAGAAGTAATGCTGTGTGCCGGCCGCACTCGCCTGCAGACTGAGAATTGCTTAATGAGTGCCCGTTGCTACAAACACAGACGAAAAAGCAGCTGTATAGGCTTTACAGAAAAAAATCTATGATTTTCCTCTACTACAAACTGGCTACCTACTTGCCTACTGCTGGTTTGTATGTAAATACATGGATCAGGAATAGGCTGGCAGTTTATTGACTCAAGAGCAAGTCAATGTTAATGGCACAGGGATCAGGCTATCAGCAGTCCTGGCAGTGCCCTGTATGTGCATTATTGTTTGGATCAGTACCTGTGCCACACTGAGTTAAGAGCTGAAAGAACACAAAAAAGTCTTTAGAAATGTGCATATTGGGCAGTGTGTTCTGAAATGAATTATAACCTGCAGGTTTTATATAACAGATTTAAATATCTGCAGATGGATGATCCTGACATTTGCATTTTAGACTTATAGCAATGTAACCCACCTTTGCAGTGTATGAGACCCCAGAGGGCTACTTTATAAAGAACTCTTGTGCTCCTAACAGATCCAATGCTGCTGTCGGTTACTGAGCTTAGGGACCCACTCACAATATACAAATATAGTCACAATATAAGGTTGATTAGTCATTAATATGAATAATTACTGCATGGCAGCACAGAAACCAGTGTAACTAGCATCAGCATTTAATAATCAGACCTGTAGCATCAGCTTATAAAACTGTAACAAAATCTCACCCTGGTGGTCTAGTGGTGGTGCAGTGGGGACGCCCGCCGCACCGATCCTCTTCCTAAGGCCAGCTTCCTATAGTGTGAGCGCGGCGCGCACTTTCACTATTTAAAGGCGCAATGATGTAATGACGCCAGCGCGCAATGGCGCCAAATTCAAATATTTAAAGGGACAATTGTGTAATTTTCATTGCCCATGATAATGTCACAGTCGACACCCAAGTACCAGAACAAGTGCCAAGCACCCTGGTGTCGGCTCGTACTTCTCCAGTAGTGTGACCACCTTTGGCCTCGGGAGGAGCCCTCAGCTACTCAGATGCCACCTGGACTTAAACTAGAGGTACAGAGCAGGAGTTCTGGCCAGCAATGGGGCACGACTGTAGTAAAAGTCTTTAAAGGCCAAAGGTCACGGTATAGATGGAATAAGCAGTTTCGAGGTCAGACAGGCCGGGTCAAGGCAGGCAGATAACTAGGAGTCGTCAGGCAGGCAAAGGGTCAAACCGGGTGATCAATCAGATAGGATGAGGCAGAATCGGTAGTCGAATAACAGGCACGGGTCAGGATACAGAGAACAGGGTAGTCAAAAGCCAGGCAGGGTCAAACACAGGTAGTAAATCAGATCAGAAGCTTTACAGCACAGGTTAAAGGCACCAGGAGAAAATCCTATCACGGGCAATGAAAATTACACAATTGTCCCTTTAAATATTTGAATTTGGCGCCATTGCGCATGCGCCTTTAAATAGTGAAAGTGCGCAGCACCACCATAAAACAACTCCCCCCCTCCAGTATGCAGCCCCCCTCATCCAAAAAAGCTTGATTTTATATTTTTCTGCAAATTATCTGGCAGTATCTGTCGCTTTGTTATCTCACCTGCTGTAATTATATTTGTCAGGCACATGTAAAACCTGTAAAACTGACCAAATATTTACTGTACTTCCAAATGCTGATAAAGTATTTTGACCTTTGCGGTGCACTGGCAGCTTGTTTATCTCACTGAATATTTCAGCCCGAGACAGATGCTGTCTGAGGGGAACTATGGGTTTCCTTCCCAAACTGCCATTTCATTCTGCACTAGCTGAGTCTGTGTGCAGCAGTGATTAAGCTAGCAATGGAGAATTGGGAATTAACCAATTTTTATAATAATGCCATTCATCATGGATTTTATGTAATAATATGCTCCAAACAGTTATTACACAGCAATAAGATTTAACATTCCTTTGATTTTCTTTAGTTCTATAGCAAACATCAGCTCTCTTCCTACCAAAGCTCCAGTTCTCATATGCCTTGGAAGCTTCTTCAATGGCCTGTTAATCACAAGACATGCCGGTGCATTGTGGGAATTGAAGTTGTTGCTGAAGGTGAGCTCTCTTTTGCTCGATGCTTTCAAGAGTCAGAGCCAGCTGTAGACAAATGGCAAAGATAAATATTGTGTTTAATAACAATAAAGTTTACAATTGATTTGAATTGAATTTTATTTATATATATATAATTTAATGCTAGTTCCAATAGATCCAAAACTAAAAGGCCCATAACATGCACTCCCTGACAGGCCTCCTAGATGCATTCCCTGTAGAAAGTAGTTGGGCATTTAATTTGAAGGGACAACAAGTAATTAAGGGTTATTTATGGGACAAAGGTATGGGACAGTGTATAAGGAGAGGTCGAGGGGGATGGTAGATTCAAAGAGGGATAAAACGTTAAACTCCCATGTGGTTTTCATTAGAAAAGAGACTTACATGTGGATGAATGTGTAGTTCTCCACATGGGAAGCTTCCCGTCAGCTGGACTCTGCTCCAGCTAAAGTATACAGTGTCCAAAATGAAAACAGTTGAACGGGAGTCCAAAACACCACAGGTGAAGTTCAATAAAAAATTCCTTTATTACCAAAAAGTATATTAAAAAAGTAAAGAGCAGGTATCAAAGCACAAAGTACTGACCCATGTTGTATGACTGGTCACCTGACACGTTTCATGCCTCTCTTAGGCACTTCATGGCTCTTTACTTATACTTTTTGGTAATAAAGGAATTTTGTATTGAACCTCACGCGTGGTGTTTTGGGCTCCCGTTCAACTGTTTTCATTTTGGACACTGTCCCATGTGGTTTTGCTCAGTATAGCTTTCATGCAAATTTATCTAATTTTGACAGTAGTAGACTTAGGACTTCATTCTTCATGCTGCATGACCCTCTATCAGCAAATTTCCTCTATTTACTACAGCACCTTCAAGGCTTTGTTGGGTAAGGGCATTTCATTCTAAGAGAAAGCCTTTCCAAAAGGAATCCCAACCTGCACCTTTTGAAACCAGCCAACAGTCCTGTCATGCTATTGAAGAATATAGATGAAGACAGTAGTGTTTAACATGCCCCACCATGGCACGATTTAAAGGCTGACAGCGTGGAATTGAACAACAGCTCTCAATGCAAACCACCAGCAAAGCTGGTGAATCAATTATACCACGTGTATAAACCACATGTTTCGTCTCTGCTGGAGACCTAATGCTGGGTTGGGTTGGGAGAAACTAAACATGGAAAAAATATCCCACTTTTACATACACAAAGCCACAGTGGGGTGAACATGCTACAATACAACCATCCAAGGTCACCGGAAAAATAATAAGAAGGAAGAACTCTGCTTTACTCTGCTATTTAGGCTTTGTAATCTGTACGTGACCAAGTGCAGGTCCCATCCAAAATTCCACCACTATGACCTGTATGGGTTACACAGAACTACTTAAAAAAATGAAGTCTATTACTGGAGAAGCAGCCACCATCTGTTAGAAGACCATTAGAAAAATAGGAGCTCCCTGGGTGCTTAATGTGTTTTGCAGAGCTAGCATTCTGTTAGGCCACTGACAGTTTACATTGTTCAGTGAAGACAGAATGTCAGGCAGCCAGAGAGAAGGCTGTGGTCAGGGAAAACATGCAAGCTCCAATTTAAAAGAAGTCTGTGGGGATTTATTTTAACTCACAGAAATGGACAGAGGAAAAAGAGGTCATCCTTCAGCAGCACTGGTACCTGTTTTTTCAGACTTGCAAGGTGATAAGAATTTGTCTGCAAGGTCAGGCAAATATAACCAAACCAACTGGAGGTTCGTTATGGGGTGTAAATAGTAGGCAGGGTTTATTCAAAATAATGTACAATGCAGTTAGAACTTGGACACATAATCCCCAGTGATTGAAAAAATGGTTAGACCTTCCTTCAATCATTAATAAACAGTGATTCTTAAGATGCAACATAATGATCCTCATCCAGCCAGAAGGTTATGCACTTGCTTAGAGGTCAGCACTAACCAGATGTTCTAGGCTAATTAATTTTTAAGATTTTTTAATGGGGACACCTAGTAGCAGGCTTTGAGCCAGGCAGACAAGACGTAGCCGTACTGATGCTTCCTTCATACTTTCCATGATCTTAATATAGCCCCGCGATGGTGCAGTGTTTAGCACTGCTGTCTTGCGATGAGTTTTGGATTTAATTCTAACAGTGTCACTAACTGCAAGAAGTTTGCATGTTTTCCCCATGTTTGGATTGATTTTTCTGGATTCAATGGTTTCCTTTCAAGCTTCAAAAACATTAATGCAGGTTAGCTGGCTCCTCAAAAAAATGTACTCTATTGAGTGTGAATTTGACAAAGACCTTAGGACCAGGGGTCCCCAACCTTTCTTGTTTCTGGGGGTGCCAAATTATGGCTGAAATTGACTATTTCTCTAGACTGGCCCGCCTGTCAGTGCAGACGCTATGGGGTCAAGTTCCACCTCCAGAGGCAGGACAGAAGAAAAAACTGTTCAGGTTCCACCCTCCACATAAAATGACAGGCTCCTCCATTTTCTCCCAGTTTATTCTTCTGTCCTGCTGGAGGTTAGGGCAGTAAAAAAAGTTTTTTTCCTCGGTGCTGCAATCAAACAAGGATGTTGCACAATTGATACTTTTGCGGCCACATACCACTCTACAGGACTGCTAGGCATAAGGAGAAATTGGTAGAGAAGCAGCAGTCAACAGTGAAGTCTTTCAAAGATGAACACTGCCACCAGTGACAGAGCTGCACTTACGGTTTTGGATTTCACATAGCACCTACAGCTCAGGCACCAGTCGGCAAGTACTGAGCCGAACTTTCAGTTTGTGCTTTGGCGCAAATATGATGCGTTCCATGCAACTCTGTCAGGTTCTGTTAAGTGCCAGTTAAGGCCGGTGATCTGTCTTTCTTCATTAACAAGGTATACAGCCTGCGGGCTTACATAACGGAGCCCTCTCATACTTAACCAGAGGTACCAAGGGTATTCACCAAGGTTCTCAGTCCACTGCTTGCGCATATCAGGTACAAGGGTGTCACACTCACACCTTACCTAGACAACCTGCTGATCAAATTAACATCTTACGAGCAGTGTCTAGAAGATACCCAGGTTTGTGTCAGAACACTCAACCAACACAGACGGCTCACAAATTACAAAAAGAGCAGCCTCAATCCCCACAAAGAATTCAATCTCTCGGAATATGGTTTGACTCCTCATTACAGACAATATCACTAACAGCCAAAAAGATTCAGAAAATCATGGGCATGGCACAGCAATTTTGTCTTCAACCTACAATTTCAGAGGAACTGTGTCTCCGAATGCTAGGCTACATGGTGGCAGCACTAGAGGCCCTACCATTCCACATGAGAGACTTAAAAAAATCACTTTTTAAATCACTGGAACAAAGATCACTTCGATCTTACACAACAAATTCCTGTAAACAGGCCTGTCAGACAGTCCTTGCAATGGTGGACAATGGCTCAGAACTTGACCATGGGGAAGACGTGGGTCTCACACCAATGGACAGTAGTAACCAAAGACGCTAGTCTCAAAGGCTGGGGAACTATATTCCCCCCTGCGAGCACGCACGTGTCAGGGGACCTGGTCACCTCCGGAATCCAGACTACCCATCAACGTCCTGGAGAACAGGGCAATAAGGAACGCTATACTACATTGGTCAACGGAGCTCAGCAGGTGGGCCCACAGAATTCAGTCCGACAACGTGACGGCAGTAGCCTACCTCAACAAACAAGGAGGCACATACAGCAACAAGGCAATGCCGGAGGTAGCACGGATACTCCAATGGGCAGAGTACAATGTGCATCTCGGCAGTGTTCATACTAGGAGTACTGAACAGGTGGACTATCTCAGTCAGCAATAACTAGACCAAGGAGAATGGGCACTACACACAGAAGTCTTTGAAGAGATGGCGTAAGATGGGGAACACCAGACATAGACATGTTGGTTACAAAGTACCTAAGTACTGTGCCAGGTCACAGGACCCAAGAGCAGCGTATGTAGACAACTTAGTTATTTCAGAAAAGTCTATGCCTTTCCCCCACTAGCTCTCTTACCAAGGATAATTCGCAACATCAAGCAAGAGGGGATGCTGGCTATCCTCATTGTCCCCAATTGACCGAGGAGGGCATGGTACTCAGAACTGATAAATATGTCAGTAGCTCCTCCATGGAGACTACCTTACTCCCAGACCTACTGATGCAGGGTCCAATCAACCACAACAACCTACCCATTCTGCATTTGATGGCGTGGCTATTGAAGCCAAAATTTGGCACTCATAAGGTTTCTCGAGACAAGCCACTGACATTTTAATGAAGGCTTGAAAACCAGCCACCACAAAGATCTACTACAAAACATGGAATACCTTTTTTAAGTGGTGCGCCTCCAAAAGACTGCAATGGCGGCAGGCCTCCATACAAACTATAATCAAATTTCTTACACAAGTGTTCCAGTTGGGACTATCACTAGCAACACTAAAAGGCCACATCTCAGCACTCTCTCTTTTACTCCAACATCAGTGGGCGAGAGAACCAGATCTAGTGTAGTTTCTACAAGGAGTGGGAAAAGCTAGGCCACCATATAGAGACCCCACTCCACCGTGGGACCTCACTACAGTCCTTAAAGCCCTATAAGGGCCCCCCTTTGAGCCCTTAGAACAGTGGTCCTCAAACTTGGCCCTCCAGCTGTTAAGGAACTACAAGTCCCACAATGCAATGATGGAGTCTGACAGCCACAGTCAGGCAAATGCATCGTGGGACTTGTAGTTCCTTAACAGCTGGAGGGCCAAGTTTGAGGACCACTGCCTTAGAATATTGACCACTTAAGTTTCTTACCTGGAAGTTGACGTTCCTACTAGTATATACGTCTGAAAAAACAGGTATCAGACATGGCAGCATTGTCTCAAAAAGAACCATGGCTCATATTACATCATGATAACGCAGTGTTTAGGATGATTACAACTTTTGCTCGTAAAGTAGTCTCCGCATTTCATATCAATGAAGAGATTAACTTACCGTCTCTATGTCCGAGACCCTCTAATGACAAAGATAAGTCCCTACACAAGTTAGATGTAGTTAGGGCAATCAGATATTATGTAAATAGATCCAAAGCATATAGGAAGGCTAATAAAGGGTCACCAGCATCAAAACGCACGATAGTGAGATGGCTCGTGGAAATTATAAATTGTGCATATAACCTTAGCAGAAAGGTCAAGCCCTTTAAAGTAAAAGCACATTCCATGAGAGTAATGAGTACATCCTGAGCCCTCCAAAATTCAGCTACCCATGAACAAATGTGCAGCCCCTGTCTGGACTGGCAGCCTAGAGGAGACTCTGTTTGGCAGAACATCTGGTTTTTATGCAACCAAAACTTGCCTCCAAACCTGCAATTAAAAATAAGCACCTGCTTTCAGGCCACTGGGAGCAACCTCTGAGGGGCCAGAGCGCAACATGTTGCTCATGAGCCACTGGTTGGGGATCACTGGCTTAGGCAATAAGCTTCTATGAAGAAGAAAATTACACAAAAGCCATAGGAATCTGAGTAACAGTGCTGTGGAATATGTATAAATGAAGTATCATAGCAACATGCAAGATAATGGTGAAAATGCTCTGCCCTTTTCATCATTCTTCATAATTCTTTCATCGTTCTTTCATCATTCTTGAGCATCAAGATGAAGTCCAAACAAAATAGCACAATGTTAACTTCACAAGCAATGTTTTCCCAATAATCAGAGCAGACTAAACAAATCAATGGGCTATGACAAGGGAAGGCATTCTGTAATGCTGTAACTTCATTGTTACCATAGGCAAGTGCCATGCTGGAAGACCAAGAGTTGCACTGTATGAACCGTGTAGTTCCTATGTCAATAACATGGTTTGACAATGGGCAGCTTGAAAAAGGGAACCACATACATAAGGGGTCACTATGATGCTATGGAAGAATCAGCACACACAGATAAAAAATCTCATTCCCAAACTAAAGATATATGAAGTTGCAGCCATAACAACCTTTACTGTGGGGAACTACTAAAGGTTTAAGAACATAATTAGAATGGTTTTCGACATACTTTTGGCAATGTAGTATGTGTCAATGACGGACCAAACAGACAGGGAACCCCAGGAAACGCGACTGGGCAGCATGTCCTTGCCTAGCCCCCCCCCCCAAACTGTGTGCGCATTTACTAGAGGAGGTTGTGGGGGTTGCTGAGCAGTGGGAGAGGAAGCCAGTAGTAGTGGTGACATGTGATCAGACTACAGGTTGGTGACAAACTAGTATTGTGTCAGCGCCCCTCAACACCACCGTTGCACCCTTAGCATGAGTCTCTTCTGCATACCCCTAGTTTCAGCCCTAGTATACTTTACACAGATTTAATTGGTGGTGAACTCTTCATCCCATGCAAATGAACAGCTTGCCTCAATAGAAATAACAATTCTATTATTATAAAAAGGATTTGCTAACCCAGGCAGCTGCTTCTCTTACTGTTTCAATATGCAGAGTAAAAAATAAAATGACATTTCCCTGACAGGTTGACAAACAGCGATGCAACGTATACAATGACTGCACAAATCATATGTATCTTGTCAGGTGCCTTTGGTTTATGGGAAACAAGCCGGCAAGAGCATACCTTTCAAATTTGTCTGTTTTTATTGGCCCATTCACACGCAATATAAATACATTAGCAAAGAAATATTTACAGTATGCACCTGCCTTGTTAGCATTAAATCACACAGAAACTTGCTGGTAATGACGATATCTGTAGATTTTCCCAGAGCTTGCTTGGTATGCTGTGTATGCTATGTAGATAACACTTTGGATGAGATGAATAAAAGTGACGGAGGTGTCTGATTTTGCAGAGAATGGAGTGAACTGTAAGAATAAATCTGTCGTGTGCTTGCTTTCAGCTAAATCAGTCACTCGCAACATACTGCTGCAAAAACCTTCCACCAAAGTACAGAAAGATGAAACCAGACATAAACATTTGAAATTCCTCCTCCTTTTGCCTTATTTTTCCCCAGGTTATTAGAGATAAGCTGGGGATATGTTGGGCTGCAGGGAGAATTTATTGGGGGTGAAGTAGTAACATTAGCAATGTTTTTCCAGGTTTAGTAAACCTTAGCAACCAACTAATTATTAACTGGTCTAGTGCAGAAAGAAAATAAATATAGAAAACTCTCATTGCTATGAGTTCCTACAGGGGTGATTCGGGCAGCTCCCGTGATACCTCCCCCTTCCTACTGCTCTTACCTATCTTGTACAGGAGTAAGTCCTGGGGGGTTGCATCGCTAGTGCAGAAAGTGCAATTGTGCTCACTACCGGAAATTCAGCTCTTAAAGTAACAGGGAGCAGCTTTTTCACACCCTGCTAAATTCTCACCTTGCCTCATGGCAAGTGCATCCCTGGTTTCCTAGACTTAGATGCTCTTTAGTTCTTTAAGAGTCTATACTCAAAATTACACATACCATCTTCTTTTCTTTGTTACATTTCTTCCCAATTAAAGAAGTAAACATTGTGCTGTAGGATGGTGTATGTCTTTTGCCCAGGGCAAATGTTGCATCTTACTTAGCCCCAACTGGGCAGGCACAGGCATGGTATTGTAAATGACACTGTGCACATGTGAAAGCTCCTTCTGAAAGCACCCCCCGGCTGGGTGGAATTTTTATGAAAGACACGTAGCAGGCCAGGGTGCAAGGCTGCCAACTGGACTCATTAGAGCAGTGATTCCCAACTAGTGGCTCTTGCACAACATGTTGCTCATGGACCCATTTGACGTTGCTCTCAGGGTCCTCAAAGTACTGTATGTGCTGGTTTTTTAATTTCCTGCTTTTGGGAACATTTTTAAGGTACCTTTCAAATTTGTCTGTTTGTTTGTCTGTTGCAATTTACATTTACCACTCTCACAGTGGACCACTCAGGATGATCTAGTGAAAAAAATAATCTCCTAAAGTGGCCTGTGTGTTGTTAAATTGTTTGTTCATTTGGAATACTGGCCACATTACCTCAATCTATGTCCTCAGCTGTTGGAGCAGGCAACATTCAATGCTTCTGCATCCATCACTAGCTTAGCCGCCCTTCCCTACCCTGCCCTATAAATCAATCCCAAGTATGGTCCTTACTGCAGTTTCTCTAGTACCCTGCTAGGCCAAAGTAGCACAGTAAATCACCATACATCTTTATTATATCTGCTAATCATGTTACCTTTGTGTCTTTCATCTTTCTTCCTTCTCAAGTCTGGCAGGTTATGAATATGTAATGGCTTAGTTAAATAAAAGTTGGAGCATTACTGGCCCATCTGCGTGTCTCCAACAGCGATGCAAAACATTGCCGGGACATTTCATGACCGACCTCATGTTGTTTGATAGCATCAGAGTGCAACTGGGATTCTAACAACTGTGAGACTGTCCTTTGCATCGGTTCAAATATTCAATAACCTTGTGGCCACCAGATATGAAATATACATACCTTTCCGATGACATTTCTGAATTTTTAATGGTTTTTTTTTCTGCTTTTCTTTCTTCTTAAGTGGCCGAGAGCTCTGTTTATTTCCGGAGGAGGCTGTATCTCAAGAGTTTGGACTTGACTTATCATAGTCTTGCAAATTCATTTGATCATTCTCTGTAGAGGTGGAGTGTCTCTCTTGAGACCGCCGCCTAGTGAGCTTGCTGCAAGCACCCACTTGTAAGATAAATTATGCATGATAAATTTGTAGTGTGGCCTATTCCCAGCATGCTGACTTCCTTGTTATTAAGCACTGAGCTGTAAATATATTCTCCATATGCTGAGGGAATTCTTTTATGTTAGTGCAAGGGCAGGGTACAGCATTAACACTGTACCTGCAGGATACAATTCTGTTAGCAAAGAAATCTGCAGAATATGCAAGCCAGCCGGTATAACATGACCTACTTGCATCCACATGCCAGAAAGATGAAATTGTTAAATAATATAGCGATTTTTTATGTATAATAGCAAGTTTAATGACCACAATAATTCCATAATAAACTGCCAATTACAGTGGTTTCTGAGAGTTGTAATGGATCATTGCCACCAGATGTTGGTAAGGTGGGTTTAAACCATATTTTACAACACAAGAGGCTGGTACTGTACATTTGGAATGGATGGGAAGGGAGATGGCCAAAAGAGGGAAAGACATTGAGATACAATGTTTTCTCTTAGACCCAAATCATCAAATTTGCTAAATTCGATTTAATTGAATGTTTTGAATGAATCATTTGATCGAATCGAATGATTCAAATAAATTGAACGATTTGAATAAGAAAATCGTTCGACCATTCAACCAATCATTGGTCGAAGTACTTGCCCTTTAAAAATGTATTTGATTGCCTACTTTGCCAGATTAAACCTACCGAGTTGCTATATTTGCCTGTGGGAAGCTCCCATAGGCTTTTTCTAAGTTTTTTTTAATTGAATATAAATCATCCGTTTTTTTAAAAAAAATCACACAAATGAATTTGTACGATTTGTATGATTTTTTTGTGAAATTGGATGTTTAGTACAATTTTTTGATGATCGCTATTCGATCGTTCGATATATATCAGTAAAATCCTACTGATTCGATATTCGATATTCGATTTCGGCAGATTTTACTTCGGGAAAATTTCGAGGGTCGAATTACGAGGGATAAATCTGCCCCTAAATGTTGCTTTGTCTGTAACCTTTTCCTAGAATTAAGAATTAGACATGACACGCTATTCCATTAAAAAACATGTGCGAAGAATTTCTTAACTTTGATAATTGTGCCCATCATAAGATCAGAGTGTGAAAGAAAGTAGAAATTTATTCAAGACTTTGTGCATATTCAATGCTTTTTGATATTGTTTTTAATATAAAAGTGGTGGGAGAAGCAGATAGTGACAATTTTCTGTTAGAATATATTCCCTCAAGGAATTTGATTTATTTCAATGTAGGGATGTGGTTAAAATGTAATATCTTGGTATATCATGGATTTCCCAGAAGGTCTCCATGGGTGGGGATCAGGAGAAGGTATCTAAATGCCCAGTTGGTGTAAGTGCAATAAGAATAATGGGCACTCTTTTAGGGGCCGATTTACTAAATTCACATATATTCACATGAGGGAATCGAATATTTGATCGAATTTTCAAAAAGATTCGAATTTTGAATATGCAAATTAGGCAAATTCGACCAAATTCGACAATCGAATATTCAAATTCGAATGATTCAAATATTCGAATGTCATTTTATTCGAATATTCGAAAATTCAATGGTCGAATACTTCCCCTTTAAATTTAAATTCGATCACCTATTTCGCCAGATTAATTAATACCGAAATGGGGATCATTCCCTAAGATCGAATTTGAAAAATTTGATTGATCGCTAAAAATCGCTCGAATATTCAATTCGAATTCTATTCGAATATTCGATCGATCAAATTTTCCCTATTCAATCGTTCGTTTGTTCGAATTGCGCTAAAAAAATTTGAATTCGATATTCGATTTTTTTTAATTCCCGACTATTCCCTGGTCGCATTTCGAATTTTTTTTTTTTTCATTAGAATTTCGACCCTTAGTAAATCTGCCCCTTAGTGTAATAATCTGTCTTGAATTACAAGTGGAAGTTTAAAGTTTAGAAAAAACACAACCATTTCTGTGTGAGGTTTGGCCTCCTCTAAACAGCACAGCTTCTTGCTGCCTGAGCAATTGAAGGTAATCTAAGGGTAGTTCAGCTAAGTTAACTCAAATGAACTATAAACATCTATGTAAGTTGAATGGAATGAGCAGCTCACTGTATTTCCATTTGTTCTACATCCAGACGCCCTAAGCACACTGCATAAGTCCTAACATGACACAAACACATCTTTTTCTTGATCCGCACCAGAAAAAAAAACATGCATTAACCTGGGACCAATGTCCCAGTAGAATAATTTAATGGTCTAATATTCAAATGCAAACATCTGACTGTTGTATAATACTGTATTAACAAATAGGAGCATGTTTTGTATATAAGAAGGTTTTCATCCATCCAGGTAATGATAAATAGAATCATGTGGAGATAAGTCTTAAGTCGTTGAACTTTCTGCATATTCTTAAAAACATTTCACGACTCATCCAAGCTTTTATAGCACAGCAAGTCCAATTACTTAAGCCTTATCTCTGCTTCTGAATGATTATTCTCAATGATATTATGCCTTTTCTATAAAAGGCTTTCTGTATCTCCTGTTTAGTTTGAGTAATTTTGTGTATACAACTGCAGGTCTTCGTAGTATTGCGTGCCTAAGGACATCTGGCTCATAGTACTTGCATGCGTTTAAGAAAATTGCTTTAAATTCAATAAACAAGTTCTCAAGATAAAGCAAGGAACTTCAGTTGAAGGAAAGAGTGTGAGTTTATCCAGTACTACCACATTCTTGCCTGGAAAGAGAGGGGTTCATTTTTAGATTGGGTGGAACTATTACTACTTTATGCTTAAGGGACCCTAATTATCAATTCTTCCATGTAGCACAGTATGAACATTTTTGATTATTGTCAAGGACATATCAATGGAAGACAGCAGACTGCAGAAATTTGGTTTGCCCAGAATGATAAAGGCCATGAAGCAGGTCCGTATTTGTGGAAAGGCCAACTAGGCCGGGGCCTAGGGTGACAGGATTTTAGGGGGGCGGCATGCTGCCCAGCCACACCCACATTGGTTCAGAAACACTGGGGATACATAGGAGATACTATAGTTTTTTAAATTTCCCATGTTCCGATCCCCATTGCTCCAGGCCCGATGATGAAAATTGTGAATAAAGGGCAGAGTATGGGGGGCGACGAACGGCAGTAGGCCTAGGGGCGCCTGCTATGTAAATCCGGCCCTGCCCTGAAGGAATGTCTTAATTACTATAATTGTTCAAGAGGTAATTTTCATGGGGACTGGGGCCCTAAACAATTTTGCCCAGCAGGGCCCAACAATTTCTAGTTGTGATAATCACTTCATTTAAACATTTTTCTTTCATCAGGGGGCAGAGAGAGACTTCCTATCTTCATAATAAACATACTACAATGTACATTTATTTCCTCCTTTCCCTGAATACATACTCTAGTAATGCAAGATTGAGAAAAAAAAAATCAAAATGAAACAATAAAAAATATGCGGCTGGTCAAATCCCTAAGCTTCTATTCAATACAGAACTAACCTCGCAGAGTAAAATCTGAAGATGCCATTAAACCGCTCTACACAGCTTTACAGCATAACTAACAAATGACATTTAAATGGCATTGAACAGTATGATCCTGCTCCTCTGAGAATTTTATTATTTCTCTCCAAACCTCATTAGTACATTTCTCCTGAAAATTAAAAAAAAGAGAAAATATACTGTACTTTTGTGAAACAAATTCAACTGCCACCCCATGGAATTCATAGACTCTTGAACAGGCAAATAAATGGCTTTGTATGATATTTCTTATTAAGAATCACTCAATATTCACCAATGTGAATATGTTTGGTCTATACAGATGTCTCAGTTTTGTTTTTCACTCACATATCCAATACCTTATACCAGCCCTTCACTCTTTCACTAGTGTATAATGGCAGGCAATATTGTGGTGAGGTTTTTCCTCTATTCTCATTTGAGATTGGGTTTTGGCACCTTTTTAAGCATTTTATTTTTTTAGTAATTCAGTCATAAGCTCTTTTTCCAGGAATGGGTTCTCAAATTTGAGTAAAATGTTTAGACATTTACATATTTTGCTTTTTTGCTTTTTAATATACTTTAAACAAGCTCCAGAAAAATGTATAACAATGATAATGCCTTCTTAGATCAGGATAAATAACCATGTTCCTTCTGAATTTGGCTGTTTAGAAAATGTGGGATTATTATAGTTCTCTAGAATGAAAAACTTGAGAAACAAAAAGACAATTGTTGGTTCTGTGACCAAATAGTTGATGTAAGCTATCTTGAAAAAAATCAGCATCACAAATGAGTTAAGCCCTTTCTGCAAAACATAAGGCTTAAGGCAATTCTACATTGTGGTGTTATGTGGGTTCCTTCAAAGGTTCCATATGGTGTGGCTAAAATATAAAGTAAGTGCATATGCCTCCAGCCAACAAGGTGCTATAAAAGAAAGGATACTTTGACAGTTCAGGCTTCTGATCTACTTATTGCCGCAATAAGTCTTGTGTCTCCTCAGTAACACAGTCAGGAATTCCCAGAAGGTTTTTGGTTCAATCAATCTGCACTCCACAAGTATATGTTTTGTATCTCAAAGCACTGGTGGCTAGTTTATCCTTAATGTTTTTTTAATATGGCAAACAGTTAACCAACTGTTGAACTTAAATCTCCATGAATGTGACTTGTTGGCCCATACATTTAGCAGAATTATTTCTACTTAGTTTATTTTACATCCCTTCCAAAAATATATGTACTTGAATAATTTCTAAACACCCAAGTGTTGCGTCAGATCCTTTCCAATAGATATCTAGAACAGCAGATGCAAAATGAAAGAAGAATGGGGGATATTTGATGAGACTTAAGTAACCGATTGGAGCATTTAGGGAATGGGGTATTATAGGACATCAATCTTTCAACAAATATATTCCGAATTACTGTAAATAAGGAGAGGCAAACTTAACCCACCAACCTTACTTATTCTTGACCAATCAAGAACTAACAGCAAGTTCGGAAAACGTGTATAAAGGAAGATGGCACTCAAAGACTTGTGCTGCTGAACCAAAGTGCCTATGGGAAGCAGAGGTGTGAGGCTGCATGGGAACGGTTTGACATCTAGGTAGCATACAAGTGAGAATCAGCCTGAACTTGGATAAAACCTGTAGTTGGTGGTGCTGTTCTCCTTAGTCAAGGCTGCTAACACAATTTATACAGAATTGGATTCTAGATAGAAACATTAGGCAAATTATAGGTTTCGGCTGTTGGTGTGTCCATAGATAGAAGCTCAGCACATAATCCAGTTCTGCTGGAGAATGTGCTTTAACTTCCCATCCAGTAGCCACACTATATTGTCAGTGGATTGGAAAATCTTGCCAAGAATAATCATTTCCTAATCTGTATTAAGTTCTCATCATGCATCCGGATATTGCAACCATCCTTGTCCTGCATATTCATTTTTTTAATTAGTCTTATATAAATATATTTAGCAGTAAATTCTCATTTAAGATTAAAAAAAGGGACAGTAAATAGGCAGTACAGTCATTACAAGAAGGTGGTATACTGAAGTGGACTGCACAAAACATAGTGGGGAAATATGGTGGGGATATTACAGGGATACAGTTCTTTCACTGTTGTCTCCTAGGACTCCTAGAACTCTCAATCTTTGTAGAATTAAGTAATCAATAAGTCTGACTGAGATTTAAAGGAACAGTTCAGGGTAAAAATAAAAACTAGGTAAATAGATAGTCTGTGCAAAATAAAAAATGTTTCTAATATAGTTAGTTAGCCAAATATCTAATGTATAAAGGCTGGAGAATAACATAATAACATAACAGAATACAACACAATATCCTGCTTTTCAGCTCTCTAAATCTGAGTTAGTCAGAGACTTGAGGGGAGGCCTCATGGGACATATCCGTTCAGTGAGTTTGCAATTGATCCTCAGCATTCAGCTCAGATTCAAAAGCAACAGTTATGACCAATGTGGCCCTCTCTCAATTCACTGATTGGTTACTGCCTGGTAACCAGGGTAATCAGTCAGTGTAAACAAAAGAGAGCTGGAAAGCAAGAAGTAGAGTTCTTTTCTGTTTTGTTAGATTTACAGTCACTCCAGCCTTTATACATTACATTTTTGCCTAACTAACTATATTGAAAACATGTTTTATTTTGCACAGCCCATCTATTTACCCACTATTTACTTTTATACTGAACAGTTCCTTTAAGGTGGCAATACATTGGCAAATCCCCTTGAAGATATTGTGAAAACAAGTGGATCTTGCACCAATATTAGGTTGATCATAGGCTCTAGGAGGGCCCTATATACTTGCCAATTTGCTGTTGACTTTGTCTGTCGGCAGCTTTTTTTGGCCCATGTATGAGTACCTTTACTCTTCTTGGAGTGAGACTTCTTGTGAGATATTACTAGATTCTGATGGGCATGGGCTGTTGGGGAGGTCCTGGGAGTTGTAGCTCAGGTACAGGGTTGCAGGTGACATAGCCTTTGCATAAGGTTTTTAAACAAATATTGAAAAACAAACCCTTCTAAGCTCTTAACCAGAATACAGCACGTGTGTATTCTCTCACCACTTTATCTAGTTAACTGACAGCATGAGATGAGAGCTGAGATGGATTTAGATTTCCCAGAAGTGTCGGCGTGTATTTGGGCTGGATATCTAGCCGTGTAGACAAACACTTTTAGATTCTATTCAAACTTACTTTGAATATGCAGGGAGTTCTAATTGTAATGCAAATGATTTTTTTCCCCAAATCTTGCTGGAAGGGATTATCATACCGTTTGTTTTTAATTAGGGGGGAAAGCACACTCTAGAACAATGTACCTGGAGAATTTAGGAAAAGGCAGAGATAAAATATCTTTAGCATGCAGCCTGGTTTCTAAAACCTTCCGATAAATAATGCCTATTAATTCTGCCCAGCCTCCACTGACATAACAAGGCCCTCTTGCTGTCTCCTGCTAAATTAATTTTAATAAAAGTTAATTGTGCTACTTAAACCTAAAATGATCATTAATGGCTTGTTGATTTCACAAGCAGAGCCTTTAGGTAAAACAATGCCACTTTGATCCATTGTAATCTTAACGGAAAGAAATAGGCTCAATCTGATTATCTTGCTATAATTAAAAATCGACATATGCCCCCCCCCCACTTTCCTCCGCTATAGCTACCTTAATGAATCGTTGCTAAATTAAAAAATATGTAAAAAAAAAAAAATCAATAGCATTAGCATTATTTAATTTAGAGGCAACCATTGAAGTGTTCTATTGGCATCAAAAGAATACCATCAAAGGCAAATACGTTATAGTATAAATAAAAATGAAAGGTTATACAGCTATACGTAACTATGGAGGCATATGAACTAAGCAATATACAACTCAGAAGACGAACAACATGGCTACTGTGACACTATCATCCCCACCCCAGCCCTGGTGTTCAATTTGTGCATTAATGATGAATTACAAGCTGAGCTATTATTCCAAATAGACCATAAATTCTGTAAAACTTTAGATCTACAGTCCATATTTTCCTTTATTTTATTATGTGGATAATGTAGAACATTGGGTACATTAAGCCCCTGTCCCAGACCCCAGTGATAGTCAATCAAATCTTTCATTATGCTAGATGCAAGTAAAATACAATTGCTGGTTGGTATGTTGGTTGGTAGTGATGGGCGAATTTATTCGCCGCCGCCGAATAAATTCGTGAAACGCCAGTGAAAATCCACCTGCCGAAAATGATGCAACACACGTCAAAAACGACGCAGCGCGTCAAAAAACGTGTCGCAACTCGTTTCGAGAATTTTTCGCCAATTTCGCTGGAAATTCGCAAATGTTCGGCGAAGCGAAACGGGATGGATTCGCCCATCATGAGTTGTTGGCAATAATCATATTTAGGTTGCCAGGTCAGGACTCAGACTCAAAATAGGCCCTAGCATCTCAAGTACACAGAGGGACAAACAGCCCATAACAGACCCAGCGATTCATTTGCCAGAATCTAAAAAGTGCCAGTCAAGGCCCGTAGGCTGCTACCTCATTGGTATTTGTTGCAGTTGTAAGGTTCATGCCAGATTGTATATACACAGGGAAAGCTGACAATTACAAGACATTTGTGCTGATATGTGGCCAGAATGCCAATGCAATATTTACATAATATTTTCCATACCAAGGGGTCCGTTTACTAAAGTGCGATAAATTTGAATTTAAGTTTATCGCTGAGAATATTTTTCTGCCAGAATATTCGCAGCGACTAAGTTTACTAAACAGCGATACGCTCAGAAGTCTATCACTTGCGGTAACTATGTTAGCGAACCAGCTTACACTTGCGGTAATTTTAGCGAGTTGAGAATTTCCTGGCGACAAATTACGTTTATTCTAGAAAATAGTCTTGTTTTATGGCGTTAATAATGGCGTTAATTATGGCAATTATTATTGTGATATTTATTGCCAGAAATGAATCTTTAAAATTCATAAACTTTATTGACTGATGATTAAACCATCCAACAACATTACCAGAGTGACACCAATCAAACATGTATGTATAATATAAACCCATACTTTACCCATCCATTCACACACCATTCTGCCAATAGAATCTTATGAACAAGAAATCATACCAGTTATCTCTTTGTATCATTTAAATGCACAGTTTAATGAGAATTTAACGCCCCTTGAGAATTTTCTGGCCAAAAAATAAGTTAACGCCACTATAAAGATGTTGGTAAAATGTTGCGAATATTCTGGCGTTAATTTTGTCTTTCACACATTTCGCTGTTTAGTAAACCAGGCGTTAATGTGTACGTAGCATTATTTTCAGCGAATGTGATAACTGGCGAACACATATTCTTGCGCAAGAATATTCACAAATTTATATTTAGCGCAAGAATATTCGCAAATTTATATTTACCGCATGTTAATAAACTCGCGAAAACATATTCTGCGTTAAATTTGTCTATATTTTATGCGTAAAATTTTACTGCACATTTGTAAACGGACTCCCCAGGTGCAAAAACAGCAGAATTGTTTCCTCCTTAGATAAGTGTTTTGGGGGCAAAATTTGGTGTTCTAGCAGCCCTTTGCAGGTCCGACACAGTAATGATAGCCAACCAGCTATTGATAGTCAATAGCTTTCATCCTACAAATACCATCACTTGGCCCTAAAGACAAACTCCAGAATTCCGAGCTTTGATACACTTGATAAAGGGTTCAGAAACACACTTACCTGAAACATTAATAAACACATTTTGCAGCTATATCTGCTGCGGCTTTTTCCTACCTAACAAAAAGGTTATGCAGGTATGGGATCTGATATCCGGGAAACCCGTTATCCAGAAAGCTCCAAATTACGTAGTGTAATCACTAAGCAGCGAAGAAAAAGGGATAACGTTGCCTTCACTAACGTTTGCCGCACTTCGCCAAGCGAGTTTTCCCTTTAGGGAATTTGCCCCATAGACTCCATTTTATCCAAATAATCCACATTTTTTAAAACAGAGGCCTAAAGCTGGAAAGGTACTGATAAGACATCCATTATCCGGAAACCTGTTATCCAGAAAGCTCTGAATTATGGAAAGGCTCTCTCCATTTTATGAAAATATTCCAGATTTTTAAAAATTATTTCCTTTTTTGCTGTAATAATAAAACAGTAGCTCTCACTTGATCCCAACTAAGATATAATGAATTCTTATTGGAAGCAAAACCAGCCTATTGGGTTTATTTAATATTTACATGATTTTCTAGTAGAATGAATGTATGAAGATCCAAATTATGGAAAGATCCATTATCTGGAAATCAGGTCACATCAGATACACTGTACACACATATATGTCCTGCAGATAAAAAATGCTCAGGGGTGCTGCTAGGTGTACCGTTTTATTTCATCAAAACTGTGCAATATTTTTCTTTCTTCAAGTGAATGTGCTGAAATACCAATATACTGATGACTTGGAGAAGATACAAATAGAGTTGTATCTGTCTCACACATCGAGAGAAGCCGTGTTCTTTTAATTACAGTTATATTTTTAAACTTCAGCAATGAAATCTGTAGAAGCTCATCAACACCCTTCAGTTGCCTGTCTTGCTTAGGGCTGATTCTACATTTGTTTGAGATGAAAACACATTAGGGATCATTTATTGAAAACTCTGAGTTTGTTGTAGTTGTTTAAAAATTCCTCGGTAGGGACAATTAATTGTTTCATCTGCGTTTGGTGAACAATGCAGTTCTTTCTGTTCAGTGCATATTAACATGGCTCTGCTCACTTGAAATCAGTCTGACTTTTACTTTTGGAGTCCTTTGGCAACTATATTGGTGGGGGCTCTAGGGTGTACCACCACCTCCTGACCAGGCAGTAACTCCAGGGTTCTCTCAGTGCCCTGCGTGAATAGATGCAGCACACTTGCACCTAAAAAATCTAATGCTGAACACCACAATCGATGTGGTGCATTTTTTGCCACAACTTTGCACATGGGCAGTTGCAGCCATTTTTGTGAATAAGCCCTATTGACAATCTAAATGCTGCATATGTGGCAAATAATATAGTTTAATAATTCGTAGAGCAGTTAAAGGAGAACTAAACCCCTTAGGTACAACAGCCCACCTCAACTGCCCTCCTTTGCCCCCCCATCTCTTCATACTCGCACAGTCTATTACATAAAAAAGTGCCCCTGTTTGAAAACCTGAGATAAAAAAGCAGCTCAGCAGAGTACTCAGGCACCATCTTCTGTTCATTACGATACGCTAAGGGAGTAATTTACTAAAACACAATTTTTTTCTGGTCGGGGTTATTTGAGCAAAAACTCAATTTTTTTGTTTGAAAAAACCGTAACATTTTTAGAGATTTATTATACCCTGAACCTGCAAAAATTCAGAATCACAAAATCTGCCATCGCAAACCTGTTGAGGTCCTATATAAAAGTCAGTGGGGCAGATTCACTAAAGGGCTGTCAGGGGGGCCTATCGGCTCCCAGTGGGAGTTAGTCAGGGCCAAGGAGGAAGCAATAGGGTTAAAGTCCAATACACGGCACATCAAAGGTTCAGGCAATATTCAGAGTCAAATCCAGGCAAAGGGTCAATAGGCAGGAAGCAAGTGGCAAGGTCGGGTGCAGGCAAAGTTCAGAAGTCCAGGAATCAATAAGGAAGTAATTTAGGAATACTCAGGGGTAAATTAGCTAAAGCTATACTTGGGTATCGAACCAGGGTCTCCAGCGTCCTTTGAACTTTGAATTTGGCGCCAAAGGCACAGACAACGTGACGCGCCCATCTTGGCGCTGTGAGGTCATCACACTGGTGCCACTACCCATGTGGTGGCCATGCCACCGCCATTGTGGGAGTGACCCCAGCAGGGAAGGATGCACCGCCCAGAGTTCCTGGAAGAGCTCTGGGCGGCGATCGTGACAAGGGCGAAGTGGTTAATTCTAGTGACAATTTGAGTTATTTTGTTGATAAGATAATATTGTGGATTTGAGTTTGGTCAAGCTTGGTTTAATAAAAATATGAGATCAATTAAAGTTATTGTATATAACCACCTTAGTGTCTCACAGCTGACATGGACCCTGCATGCACAATTGGAGCTAGTCAGGAATCCGCTTCAACTGAGCATTGTGGCTTAAGGTATGAAGATCCAAATTGTGGAAAAATCCATTGACACCAGGTCCCATGTATTCTGGATAACAGGCCCCATACCTGTAATAATTTTCCACATAGTAACTGTCATGTGACAACTCAGTGTGGCTCATAGTTGGTATTTGCTTCCCACTGGAAAAGCACGTAAGCATAGTTAACCAGAATGATGTTCACCCTAAAAATGCACCATTATGTATTTTCAGCAAAGGTTACTGCTTTGGAATGCCTTGATGTCATTGAATGCCACCGATAATATAACAAAAAATCATTGTCGCTGTGACCTCTCCTGAAAAAAGCTGCTTGTGCCATAAGCATTAGTCTTCTGGGGCCTATCCATTTAACCTTTCAGTTCACAAGCAGTCCATTTGTAAACTCCTATGGGGGATATTAATTAATCCAAGTGCACTTTGCACAAGGCCACATTTACATTTTCTTGCTACATTAGTCTGCTACAAATGGGTTCAACGGTTATCCATTCAGCAGAGAACAATAATCAGCTCAGGGTGCCAATAACAATGTAATCCTAAACTCATTCTTCATTTCAGTTTCTTCCTGCACCAGCATGATGGAAAAAACAGGACTCACAGTTGCATGTTGATGCTTTCTGGCTCATTTCCATACACACTGATATGGAGAGAGGCTGGAAATGAAGATCATCTCAATGGGAAATAATATATAAATATATGTAAGGAATGTTTGTTTTCTGTGCAGTAGGACAAGTCAGCCTATCACTTCCTGGAATTTCTGCTTTTTCGATGTTCTTAAATCCTTGCAATAGTCTTGAGATGCAACACTTCGCATCAGGGTCACCAATATAAAACATTTCCCCAGAGGTTCTTTATTGTAACATTTACTTTCTAAAGCTGTGCAGAAGAATTGCTCTCAAGTTACTATGAAGACCTGGTAATTATGTATTCTCAATGGACTGTCCATTGATCCAACCACAGACTGCTATATAACAATATGATATCACTGTCAATAAGAGTTCCTGAGTATGATATAACAGGGGTGTGGGGTTATTCCAAGCCCTGAGTGTGTTGAGTTTTATTATCTATATCTACTGTGGAGAGTACATTGGTTTATTAGCTAATAATCAATTACAGCAACGTCTGCTTTTGTCAGAGTCCACAAACCTCAGATCTCTTCAACTGATTAGCCCATTCACTGGTGACTGGCACCCATTAATCACAATTATGTTATTTGTCACCATTCACCTCCACTTCTCATTTATTCCCATAATTTACAGTACATTAACTCAACCTTCTTGTAAAAATTGACACCGAGATTTTTAAGCAACCCTTTGACTTCTGTCTCTCACCCCAATACCTCCTGGTTCACTTTCAAATGAAAGCCCATGAAGACGACATAGGTGCTTACTGATAATAGACTTTAGTGTAGGATATCAGCAAAACTAAGTAGTTTAGGGTTTCAGAAAATCAAGGTCACAATTGATATCAGATCAATCTTAATGGATGTAGTGTTTTGGATTTATCCTAAACCAGCTAATGCATCTCCATCTCCAATGTTTATAAAGCTTGAACTAGAGTAATCTTAAAGGAATATCTTACCTCACTTTAAAGAACATTAACAATAAATGTGTAGGTCATAAGTGGTAGTAAAATGAATTTGTGCAGTTTGTTTACACAACATTCCCATGCCTTATATATGTGCCAGAATGGCCCAGTCATCATTATACTATTTCGGTGTATGCGCTGTTCACATTATTCATATTATGCTGCTGATCAGTATTCATGGCTAGGCAGTATGACCAGCTTACCATGTAACAGACAAAGCTTTATTTGATGATAATGCTCTGAATGAAGAAATATCTCCAGTGCCCTTGCACATTTCAAAATACTTTATCATATTCATAAATCATGTCCCACTTTGACAGTGTGCAAGTTTTGTTCCTGTTTCCGGATCTGACGCATATTTATAAACACAGGCAAAAAGATAGATGTACAATAAAAAATGGGTATGCAGGTTAAGGTCATGGAGTTTGTACTGGATTAACTGCCAACCTGGCCAGGTTCAGTTAATCATGAATGAAAATGGACCTGTTGTGATAAGAGCAGCGAGTTATGTGAGCAGCCAAGACTAAGAGAAGTAGGCCTCAGGCAAAGCATGGATGTTTTTGTAGCTGTTTTAGGTCACAGCCACTGGAGACCAGACATAGGCCAGCCATTGTGTTCCAATCTTGGTCAGGTCGCAACTGGGGCAGTGGAAACAATTTTCTATCAGTGAACCCAGATACTTGAAGGTTTGCTATTGTGTACCTGCCAGGAAGGAATAGTAGGAGGAAAGTGCTTCTTCAGCTGAATTAGATATGTTGGCCTGGATATTGAGGGTTACATTGAACATAGATTGAGTTACCCCCCCCCCAAAAAAAAAAACATATCGTTGGCTTGTTGCATGTTGTCAGATGGCAGAGTAATCTTAAATATGTGTTCGAAAGCTTCGCATTCCAGTTCAGTGACATCTACTTATTGTAAGACCTCCTGTAAGTCTGACCACAGGCTGGTGTGTCAATATATCCTCTAAATACCTGGTAGCACTTTCAATTTCAATATTGCCAAAAATATTGCCATTCATTAGGCTCTCCTAAAGAATGGGAAGAGTATTGAGATATTATTTGTTATGGGACTTATCCAGAACGCTGAGGGACCTGGGGTTTTCTCGATAACAGATGTTTCCTTAATTTGGATCTACCTGCCTTAAGCCTACTTGAAAATCATGGAAACATTCGATGAAGCCAATAGGCTGATTTTGCTTCCAATAAGGATTCATTAGGATTCTTAGTTTGGATCAATAACTTTTATTATTAATTTGGATTATTTGTATAAAATTAAGTCTATTGGAGATGTTCTTTTTGCAATTTGTAGCTTTCTGGATAACAGGTTTCAGGATAACTGATACCATACCTGTACTGGATGCTCAAGCTCATGACAAAGGAACGGCCACTGAGATTCACAAGGGGTTTGCATTTACAACTACAGTGGAAGAACCAGGTTGGTGTCACCTACCAGCCACAGAATAACAGTTGCTTTGTGTTCCAGTGGCAAGGTACAGGGGGTTTCTATGAGATTCTTACCCCCCTAGTCCTGCACTTAGCAAATAACTATCAATCTGCCTTGGTGGCACCTTTTTCTGCCTTCTCTGTCTTATAAGGGCCAAAGCCAGTGGTCTCTTTGTTGTCCAATGTCACTCATTCTTTTTTCTTACTAAAAAAAAAACCCTCGGGGAGCTGAGAATTAGAGAAGAAGAAACAATTGCTCAAACAAATTTGAAAATGAAAATCCAATCACTTGAAGAAAAATATTTTCTAAAATCTATATAAAAGGGAGATGATTGCTTATGTTGATCCCTTTAACTTTTCTATATTGAGTTTGTGTATGTTTGTGTAGCAGGGAGAGCACTGGGAAATGGTTGTAAGTGCTACTAATCTGCAGAGACCAGTGGAGCCATTTAAGGAAGTCTGTTCCTCCAGGAGGTACTTTCTATGGGAATAAAGCTTAGTTTAATGTGGAAATATTGCCAGCAGTACATATTTTGGAGAACACCAATCACCCGAATGTCAGAGGCCTCCTTGGCTTTCAATTCATCATTTCTGGGCATATCATTGTGGATTCTTTTTTACTATAACACTTAACCCAGAGTTTACAAGAACTGCAGCTTCATCACTTTCCAGCCTCCTGAAGGGAGCAGTGGCAGCAGACAAAATGCAGCATTAGTTTAGCCTGTCTCATCATTTCACACAAGCTATTCTACATCAATCACCAATGCACTGAACTGCCACCGAACCAGTCTTGTAATTTGGCTATATTAGTGCTCACAGTCAAGTGAAAATAGTTAATTAATAGCACAGAATGTACATTGTTGCTTAGGACAAAAGGACCATTTTGCTGTCAGAATGACTGATCTGAAACTAGCAAATGACTTCTATAAATATATATATATATATATATATATATATATATACACTTACAGAGAACTCAGTAGCTCATCATAAGTGTCACTAGTCTTACTTGATCAGAATGACATCTTTTTCTGTGACACCCCATGTCATTTTCAAGCAGGTATGTACATATGTTTTAATCCCAGCAGGGTTTTCCAAAAACATTTTCATATTTTCTTCTCACACCAGAACAAAATGATCCACTGGCATCCTGAATATCTCAGAAATCTACTTTTTTTAACAGTGACTCTAGAAGGGAAAGTTAATTCTAGAAAATTGCAAATATTTATCTCACGTTGTTTTAGAATTTCTCTTCTCAGATCCACCCTCTCACTTCCTGGTTTCTGTTTCCGGAACAGAGAGCTCACTCCACGTCCCACACATTTTAAACAGGTGATGAACCATCAATCTCAACACCTTTCCAGCCTCAGTGAACACCACCCATTAGTCTTCATATTTGCTCACAGGAACATTTTGGGAGTGATACATCTTCTCTTAAAGGGAAACTTTTTTTTTTAACAAAACTGCATTGAAATCTGTTTTTCAAAAAAGCAAACATATAGTTACATAAATTGGGATGAAAAAAGACAAAGTTGCTGGGGTAACAAACCCTAGTAACCCGATTGCTAAAGTTGCAAACTGGAGAGCTGCTGAATAAAAAACTATATAACACAAAACCAACAAATAATCCTATATAATAAAGTTCAAGTGTCTCTGCATCCAGTCCCTGTGTCCATGGAATTGCGCTACTGCGCATGTGCCCCACGGACAGCCAGCGCGAAGCGTCTAACACTAGCGCAAATTCGCCAACACCGACTCTGGCAAATTTACACTAGCGAAGTAGATAGAATACAATAGATAGGAGGTTGAAAAAAAAAATTGAAAATTTTTCTAAGTCCCAAAAAATTCTGTGACGTGTTTTACCATTGTGGGTGATAGTCTGAAAAAGAAGTGTATGTTCAATAGATAGGAGGTTGAAAAAAAAATTGAAAATTTTTCTAACTCCCAAAAAACGCTGTGAATCGTAATTACGCAAATTCACTAAGATCAACTTTTTGCTGTTCGTTAGCACTTGGCGTGGCGTGTTTTACCATTATGGGTGATAGTCTGAAAAAGAAGTTTATGTTACAGCCACTACACATGCCCAGGACACCTTTAATAAAAAAAAATAAAGTTGTCCTATTGCCCTACATGTGCCCCCTATATAGTAGTGTTGCCATATGTCAGGAAATGTAGGGGGGAAGGAGGGTAACACCCCCCCAAAAAAACTATGTTTTTCAGACTATCACCCATAATGGTAAAACACGCCACGCCAAGTGCTAACGAACAGCAAAAAGTTGATCTTAGTGAATTTGCGTAATTACGATTCATTATATCTTAGTTTGGATCAAGTACAAGGTACTGTTTTATTATTAGAAAGAAAAAGGAAATTATTTTTAAAAATCTGGAATATTTTCATAAAATGGAGAGAGCCTGTCCATAATTCAGAGCTTTCTGGATAACAGGTTTCCGGATAAAGGATGCCTTATCTGTACCTTTCCAACTTTAGGCCTCTATTGATAGAGTAAAGCTTCCATGGCCAGCACACCAATACAAGTGATTTTTATTCATGCACGTTCCATTTAGCCTCAGCAGCAGAAGGCTGAGAGCGACGGAAGTTGTAGTCCAACAGTATCGAGCGGCCTGCAGGTTGGATATCACTGGGTTAAACTCTTTGTATTAAAGCAAGTATCATCCTCTTTATGACTTAGCCCTTCTCTCGCCTATGATTCCATCTCAGTGTGGCATTCTCTTTTATGTGTCCTGCTGCAGGAAACTGTCTTCCCTGCCCTCAATCATTTGCTGATTATAACTCAATCTCCAGCGAAACATGTTTTGCTGTTCTGAAGCCGCTCTCTATAGGGCAAGCAATATGCACCTAAGGGAAGTGCAAAAAAAGCCAAGACTTTGAAGGCCCGTTGAATAGCTCTATTGGATAACATTGTCTTGACCTCAGAAGATAAATCATTGCCACTTGTTGTTTGCATTTACAGAAACAACTCCACATTTTTTTTTTCTTTTAATGTGGATAAATCCAGGTCTTTTATGTTATATGCACAGAAAGATTTCTATCCGCCTTCAGCCAATTTCCCTCCGCCGGCCCAAAAAATGCTCTGCAGAATTCAGTAAATAGCTTATGGTGGGTACAACCTATAAAAAAATAAGATGTATCAAGGTCAGTTTTAATACAAACTGGGAAAACAGTTTTCCCACCTCCGGGCTGCACCGGGGTACAGAGCCCACAATGCAGAGCCATGTCAATCACAGGCTAAAAATGTGCAACAGGAGCTGATCATCAATCACAGATTAAAAAGTGCTTCAAGGACTTGGCGGAAAAGAAATGTGTGTGTTTTTTTATTTTTAAAGATATGTGTGGAATCCCTTTCACTCTTAGATGTTAAACCTGCAGCCATTTAGCTGTCTTACTAAATCCCCCACTGTCCTCCTTCATTTCTAAATGTAAAATTGTAGGTTTTATTCGTTATTTCCTATTAAAATAGAGAAAAGGGTAAACACACACAGGGCTGCTGATGCCCAGACTAAATTTTCCTAAGGAATCTCCTACTGCAGATACAGATGGAGCAAACTTTGTTTTCACTAGGGATGCATGAATCCTGGATTTGGTTTGTAATTTTGTCAAATCTAAGAGCTTGGCAGATCAAATCCAAACTTTGACTTTAGGTCACGGTATTAAGAAGATCAAATATTTTCTTTATTTCCCAACTTCTGTTTGATTTGTGATTTAGCTAAATCCATCCGGAAAGATTCAGGGTTGTAGGATGCTCAATTTACATTTATTAAGCACTGTAGCCCCGGTGAAGCAGAATGGGTCAAATTTGCCCATTCCTACTCTATCACTTGTTTAGCATAAAGGTTCAGTGGACCCCCTTTTGTGGTTTTCTAAATGCAGAGTTGGGTGGGCAGCTGCCATCTCTGGATGCAATACATCTGGTGTCTGGCTAACTGGCAGTCATCTCTGAGCAGGAGCATGCACAGTGGCTGCTGCTCCTCCTGCTTGAGCCACAGAAGGCATTGTGGTTGGAGCCTGCCGACTCAATTGTCAAGGTTCCCTGGAAAATACACCCATGATCTACAGTAGCTGCATGCATTAGCCCATTTAACCTTGCCTCGTTTTACAACCTGTTGCTGGATCATTAGCCCATCTGCCTTCCCTAGCCCTCTGAGGTTCCTGTCCTGAGATCCTGTACGTGAGTTATTGTTCAAGTTCCTGTTCCTGTCCTGATCCTGAGTTCCCATTCCTTCTCCCTGCCTGTCCTTGCTCCCTATTATCTGTAGTCACAGTTGACTTGTTACCTGACTCTGTACATTAGCTGCCAGACCTCGACCTTCATCCTGTTATACTTATCTGTTTGATTGCTTCCAGCCCTGACCCTTGGCCTGTTTCATGGAGTTTGTTTCCTGACAGTTCTGTATTCTCAGTATTTTTAATATTAAATCTTGTTTAAACATACAGTTCTCATAAGCAGTTTGTTTCTCAGCTATTGGCTCCTTTCAAACTAGACATCCACTGTGTAGGCAGATGGTCAGTGATTGATGCCAGGGCGTTAGACACTCTATTTGACCACTACCTTGTACAACGTTGCACTTTGAGAACTGGCATAGGGTTCATGGACTTTTACAAACACCCCAAAAAGGGGGTCACAGTGCAGGAAGGGAGTTGTAAGAAGTGGAGTTGATTTTGCTTCAGAGGGGTATGAAGCCAATATTAGTACAATTGCCTTCAGACTTTTCCTATTCAGCTTTGGTGCTTCTTGTGATTTCAGTAAATATTGCCTATAAAAGGTGAACAGTCCCTTTAAAAGAAAACTAAAGCCCTCAAACAATGTAGGTCTCTTTAAAAATATACAGTATTGCATAAAACAGCCCATGTGTAAAACCATGCTTCATGTAGCTAAACCTCTTACATAATAATATACTTTTTTAGTAGCATGTAACATCGGGTAATCATAAATAGAAAACTGATATTTTAAAAATAAGGACTGACCCCTGGGATTGTATGATTTACGGTGCACACAAACAAACAAACAAACTATACTTGTTAGGTCACATGAGCCAATTAACAGACAGAGTTGTGTCTTTTGCTTCCACACTTCTTCCTGTTACAGTTAGAGTTGAAATATTTCTGGTCAGGTGATCACACAGACCATCACAAAATGGCGGTTCAAGGCAAGAGATGTAAAAGGGCAATATTTACTTAATATATATTCCAGTTTGATAAGATTCTTTAATATGCCACTTCATTTGAAATAAACTATCTGTTGCTCCAGTATTCATTTTGGAGGTATAGTTTTCCTTTTTTAATGGTAACATGTAGCCCAGCTGTAAGCATAGGATACAGTACATTGCATATAGCTTCCAATAAGCAGAAATGGCAGTGTGAGTATTTATTTATAGCTCATCAATGAATACTTGGTTGGGTGTAGCACATCCATTCGTTCAGTCTGACAATGTGGCAAGGGGAAGTTTGGTGTGTGAAGGAGTAATCAGATTCCATCTGTAATCCCTCATAGGATCCCATTTTTATTGCAGCAATTACCTTATTACTGAGAAACAGAGCTCTGTCATGGGTCCTCAGATATGAAAACCCATTACGAGCCTGGAATTCGATTCTTTCCTTCAGCTAGTGGAAATCCAATCAAACAGTTCAAGGATGAAAGGTTTTCTTAACCAACTCCCTGTTGTGTTAAATGGGAAAATATATATGTCTGGAAAATGTACCGTACCATGCTCTCTAGATGCGATTAGGAGTGCTTTTTAAACAGCTTACGCGCCGTCATGCTAAACCGACACTTTCGGGGGCTGGTGGGTGGAAACAACTGATATCTAAATTCCTTATCCCTAAAAATATATCAGTGAGACAAAAATAATATTTAGTTCTGTTAGTGATAGTGAGCTGAAGCCCTTTAAAAAGTTGGTCTAAAATTAAAATGCCTCTTATAATTCTCAAATGTAGAGAGTAGCTCAATAATAGTGTATGGTAGTGATGCATTGATCAGAATTTCACTATCCTAACCTGCCCTTTTTAAACCCAGGTCTGAACCAGACTGAGGAAGAGAAGGGACCTTCTTGCCCAAGCCATTCCCTCCAATGATGCAAAACATATCAGAAGGGGGTGGACACTTGCCCCAACCTAAAATCCAAATTATACAGTCATTTTTTACTTGGTCCACAAGGGTTTTGGGCCAGCTCTTGCATCTCTATTCTAAGGCTTATCCACAAAACACAAGCACAGACCTATTGTGTTACAGTTGCCTAGAAATAAACCATTAGGAGACACTGCCATGTAATCCATAGTACTGAATTGTATGATATCACTGGGGCACAACCAAGCAAAACAAGGTCCATAGTAAAAAACACCACTTTCCTTTAGCCTTTAAATAGAGATATCATAATGCAATGCCCGGCCCCATTCCCCTGCCTTGTATTCTTGCATTTGTATAGGAATATATCAGGGAGAGTTTTCCTCACACAGTGTACATGTGTATATTATATACAGTATATGTACAATATATTATTAAAGGATCAGCTTAAAGGATAAACTTAACCTTAAAAAAACAATGTAAAATTACAAAAATTGTAAACATATTTGGGGAGCAACACAAACATGAAAAAAGCTTCTGGGGTGACAAATAAGGGCTGAAATTGGCTATTTGGTAGCCCCTATTTGGACTTACAGTCTTAAGAAAGCTCTGTTTGGCAGTACACCTGGTTTGTATGCAACCAAAACTTGCCTCCCAGCCAGGAATTCAAAAATAAGCACCTGCTTTGAGGCCACTGGGAGCAACATCCAATAGAAGGCGAGCAACAGGTTCAACGAGAGCCACTGGTTGAGGATCACTGCTTTAGAAGGAAAACAGATAAGTTGCTCTGTTCAGGAAGGAGTTGGGAAAGGGCATCAGAACATCAAAACTCTTCTCCTATTCTTCTGAAGGTATATCTCTTTGTCTGTGTTTGACTGTGGTGCTTTTGTTATAAAATTAATTGTACTGGCAGTTAATAAGAAGTGCTCAGGATAACATATCCTTTAACAAGATTGAATCCTCAAGGTTTTCAGTATAACAGAAAATGTTTGTTTTTTTTTAAACATTTTCTTTTATTTCATATTTTTCACACACGTATGTTACAAGCAGTTTGTATTATTGATATTGAAGAAGTTCAGCAGGTAATGCCAACACTGCATTTCTATGGATAAAAATGAAATAAAACACATAAACATATAGCCCAGCATTGGGCTTCTCAGTATTTCTTTTACATTTATTTTCATCTGGGTACTCATATGGGCTATACTCTATTGTCCATCTGGTGCAGCTATGTTTCCCTGTCAGACTGTGGGGAAGAAGTCCAGTTATCCCATATCTCCCCATATTTAGGCATTGTTCTGTTACTCAGGGTGGAGATATATTCCATACGCTTTACTTCCTCAACCTTGTTCTGTAATCCCCTGTCGCTTGGAGTGGTCCTTTGTTTCCACTTCTGACATAGTAACCGCCTGGTGGCTGTCAGTATATGGTTCATTAGTTTCCTGGCTTCTTTTGTGTAAGTATGCATGGGTTTCCCCAGGAGGAGTGTCCATGGGTCTTTTTGTACTGAGGTCTGTAGGACTATTTGTAAAAGCCACAGAGTATGGGAAAGTGACCCTACCTGCCTGCTGTCCTACTAGCACCTATCTGACACTGAAGGGTATATTCTATGCAAGTTCTCTGGTGTATAATACCAGTTTAGTAGGATTTTATAGATATTCTCTTTGTATTGAACACTCTCTGAGGATTTCTTGGAATTTTCCCAGATACCTTCCCATTTCTTATAACTCGACTCTGTGGAGAACGTCTCTACCCAATATGCCATATATCTGTACCGAGGGAAGTCCTCCACAGATAGTTGTATCAATATATCACAAATATTGGATGTGGCCTGTTTTTGACAACAGAAAATGTTTTATTAACAATATTATCAGCAAATTATATTTTATTTTTATCTAATATAATATATGTGCAATGTATATTTTCCTTTTGGTCAAGTGACCAAATGAAGCACCAGAAACATAGGTATACTCAAAATATGGGCAAGGATTCCTAATCGACTGTTATTAACAATGCCTTATAGTTATTTTAACCTTTTCAGACACTGAGAGGCAACAAATAATACAAGTTCAGTATGCAAATATTTGTAACCCTTGAGTAACTCCCTGGTTCTGGTTATCCAATGATGTAGAGTAAATTGCTATTATGACCACTTATTTGAAAGCGCTAAAGTGCAGATGGTGGAAATACAGAAGGAACCAATTTTGGTACAGGTATGTAACCTGTTATCCAGAATTCTTGGGACATGGGGTATACCGGATGATGGATATTTCTGTAATTTTGATCTTCATACTTTAAGTCCGCTAGAAAATCACAGGGTCTCCATTTTATCCATTTCATTCAAATATTTAAAAATTATAAGCTTTTTCTCTGGAATATTAAAACAGTACCTTGTATTTCTTTCAACTAAAATATACAGTACTTATTGGAGGCAAAACAATCCTACTGAGTTTATGTAATGTTTACATGATTTTCTAGTAGAGTTAAGGTATGAAGTTTATGGACAGATCCTTTATCCGGAAATCCCCAGGTCCTAAGAATTCTGGATAACAGGACCCATACCTGTATAACATGTTTGCTCATTTGGGGGTAGATTCATCAAAGAGTGAAGTTAAGAGTGAAGTTCCGCCACTAGAGGGAAATTCCGCAGCTCTTTATTAATTTCTATGGGATTTTTAAAGGCGTATTCATCAAAGGGTGAACTTTCACTTCACCCATTGATGAATACGCCTTGCAAAATCCCATAGAAATGAATTGAAAGCTGTGGAATTTCCCTCTAGTGGCGGAACTTCACTCTTTGATGAATCTACCCCATAGCCTTTATTTTGCAATAAGGCACTACATATTTATCATAGTTTGTGCCTATTTACTGTGAGAATGTAACTCTGGGACCCCCTTAGCACTATAGTTCCTGCAGAGACTCCAGTGCTTGCCATGCAGCATGTGGTTACCTCCAGCTGGTGTATCAGAAGGAAAACCAGGAAGTTGATAAGCATCAGTATTACAATTGCTTTGCATTGCTGAGCAATAATAATTGAATGAGGAATAGTCCAGAAATGATGGTCTGGGACAAGGGCCACCTAAAATCTAACCAGACTTTATTCCAAGATGCAATGCTCCTAAGGATTTAGGAGAGCTGCCTGACAAGTATGCGTGGTCGGATATGTAAATTGGAGAATGAAATGGTAAGTTTGCATAAAAAATTAGTTGACCCTCTAAAATACACTGAGCCAGATCTGATTAATTTCTTCTTTGAAGACAACCTTACACCTGTCACTAAAAAAATCCATAAAAAGCTTGAAGAATTATCATTGTCCTTCACCTCCTGTGCTGTCAGCTGAACAGTTTGCACAACACTGCAGTCGGCAGCAGGAATGACTCCGGTCTCAAAAGCTGAATTATGATAGCATTTTCCATTAAAGGATTTTGAAAACCATAAATAAAGATTAGCTGAGACAAACATATATTTCCCTGTCAAATCCGCTGATCACTTTTTTTTTTTCGTTGGGAATAATTATATTGTCAGGGGATCCTGAGGACATCATAAACCTAAAGACTTTGAGACAGGCAAATAAAGACAAAAAAGATCACCCCATTGTTATTACAAATTGGTATAGAATATAGGGCTGTTGATTCATCTAGAAAGGCAACTTCTGGCTCACAACTGACTGCACTGAAGAGTATCTGCTCACGTGGATGTTTAACCACCATAGGTTCTTGACAGGCAACAATGGCATCTGACACTCTTGCAGGTATTCTTCATTATGAATTAGCAAGGCATTATTCATTCAATTGCCTGAGAGATATCTTCAAGGTATTTTGAATACAAATCGTATCCTTTAGTTTTATATCAAGCTATAATGAATGCTAGTAAAGATTTTTTTTTTTCATCTGTAGGCAGGCAACAGACCAAGGGTAAAACTCAAAAGAAAACCAGAAAAAT
>CM044435.1:119906545-119929741 GCA_024363595.1 Xenopus borealis | reverse complement strand
TTTCGCCAATTCGCGAATTTCGCTGGAAATTCACAAATTTTTCGGTGAAGCGAAACGGGGTAGATTAGCCCATCACTAGTTTTGAAATCAAGAACTCTTTGTGATAGAGTAATAGACATGGCCTCTTTAGTCAAATACTTAAGTTAATGGAAAAGAATAAGTACTATGCAAATCATTTCTCCCAGCCAATTATGCCTCATCCCCAGCAGAAATAAATATTGTGCTTTACTAAGTTTGTACCTGAGCATATTTTGTGCAGTGAAACCTAAGGCACTAAAATATTCCACCATCAAGGTTGTTTTAAAAATGAACTATAGACATTTAAATATGACTTACCCCATTCTAATTCTAATATCACTACCATGTCTAGAAGGTTCTTTTTATGAGTTTCTATTGTAAATACCAGTAAATCACTGGGGTGACTTACAGTTAAAGAGGTCCCCAACCTTTTGTACCAGTGAACCAAACTCACATATAAAAACTGTTGGGGAAACACAAGAAAAATATCTTTGGGGATGCCAAATAAGGTCTGTGTTATGCTAACTTGTAGCCCCATGTGGACTGATAGCTTACAGTAGGCTCTATTGGAGTAAACCTCTGTCAAGAATGACAAATTTGGCACTTAATATGAGGTCACTGAAGCAATATCAATGGGAGCAGAGAGGAACATGTTGCTCACAAGCCACTGGTTGGGTATTACTTTGTTAGAAAAACACACCTATTATTACAAAGTTGGGCAATTAAAAAGAATCTGCAACCACATAATTGCCCTAGCTTTGTATAATCTGTGCAAGATGATAGCCTTTCTACAGCCTTTCTTTACCTGTGAACAGCATTCAAATGTAAAAATAGTTGAGGAGCAAAGCATAAAAATGTTCCTGGGTGGTGCAAAATAAGTGCTGTGATTGGCCATTTGGTAGCCTATATGTAGACTGGAAGCCTTTAGGAGGCTCCGTTTGACAGTACACCTGGTTTCTGCGACCAAAATTTGCCTCCAAGCCAGGAATTCAAAAATAAGCAACTACTCTGAGGCCACTGGGAGCAACATCCATGAGGTTGGTGAGCAGCATATTTCTCACGAGTCACTGGTTGGGGACCATTGCCATAGGGGGTTAGCTTCTCTTAATTGGTGGTCTTAATTTCTGTCATATATCTCTTATGAATGAATCCCTTTAATTCATAGAACCATTTTTTCTCCACTGCTACTACAACCCACTAGCATTAATGTTTACTAGGAAATAATGTTTCACATTTGTTTTACAGACTTATGTTGTCTGCTGCTTTTTATGTGACTTGTGTTTGTTTCCCTAGGTGATGCCCTGCTGGATTCATCACACTGTAGGCTATTCATAGATCCACTCCTACACTCTAGCATTTCCCTCACAGCTGGATCTCCCTCGTGTAAAACCTTCCATAGACAAAAGCTGATGGCCAACCATGAACTCAGGAAGCAAAAGATGGCTAAATAATATGATTTCCATTACATTGTTAAAGCACAGGTACAAAGCTCTACCACCATATTAATTCAAATGTCCACCAAGAAACATTACTGTTTATTAAAATGTCCTTTGCAGTTCCTGTTAAATGGACTTTCATTCTTCCACTTGACGTCTGATTTTACTAAATCTAAGGGTTTTCCACAACTCTCATTATTTATCTGTACTTCCCTGATTTGTTTTACTATTTTCTCAAAGCTGCCATTTGAAAAATTTGACTCTTTAATGATCTACTTGTCAATATTTTAAATGATGGATCACTGGTCCTCGTTTCAAGGAAATCATTTTGTCAATATTGATTTTCTCTTTTCTTAGAACTGGCAGAAACTTGGAGATTAGGGCTGAGCAGACTTACTGCTAATGCTTTTCATTAATTGTTGTGTACAATTATGAAAAGTCAACATATTCCGTCGGCGGAGGAAGATTTTATTAACAGAATGTAGAATTGAAGAATTGGATAAGCTTTATTACATGAAGCCTTGCTCTGTTGTCATCATAGGAAATTCAGGGCTGTGACAATTCCATTAGGTTTGGATTAGGTAGGATTTGGAATCATATTCAATATGAATTTTTGGTGGGTATTTATAAAATCTCTCTGTTCAATCTGTTCAATTTATAATCAAAATAATGATAGTCAATAGCTTTCTTTGTTTCCCCAACGTATTCAGAGATAGAGTGGCAAATACTGTATGGCCATTTGGGGTGCCTAGACTAAGATAGAATTAATTCCTGAAAGACCAAACATTCGAACAACAACTCTAAAGGATCTCTAAAAACCAATTGTCCACTAAGATCAGCAAATTGCTCTTGCATGACCTTCAACATTTCATTAGGTGGAGTTATATAAGCCACAATACAGTATGCTAAGCATTCCAGTGTCCTTATATAAATCTTGACACATCCCAGACAGAAACTAAAGGATAACTAAACTCTTAAGTATGTTATACAGACTATTACAAGCAGATGGTAAACAAATTCCAATATACAGCAGGTTATTCCCCTGTTCCTGCTGTGCTTCTCCTCTCTGGAGGACCTCATGGTGTTTTGTGATGATGTGTCATCATGCATGTCCAATGCTTAATAAATATCTGCAAACAAAAAGTTCCACAACTGTTGTGATTAGCATTGGAGGAATTGGTTATTCCTATACTGTAAGTACCTGGTATTGCTTATTTACCATTATATGCCAGGAGATATATTGCATATCTAATGCTTTGCTTTGTGCACCATTTACGACCCATAGAAAAACGCTAACGTTATTCGAAAAATACATTTCTTTATTGTAGACAGAGATTGATTTCATTGAGCGATTACAATGTGAAAAATCCAGTGAGGGGCAAGGCAGTTTTTTAAAAACACATGCACTATTCAATAGGTTAAAAAAGACTATTTCCAAGTTAATATTAACTTACAGTATGATGAGTTTTACTGCAAATACAGCAGATCCTCTGCACACACCCATTATCAATTTACTTAAAACATTTAAGGGCAGATTTACTAAGAGTCGAAGCGAAAAAGTAAACTTCGAATTTCGAAGTAATTTTGGGCTACTTCGGCTACTTGAATAGCCCAAAATTCATTTCAAAATGAAAAAAATTCAAATTTCGAAGTACTTGCCATTTAAAAATCCTTTGACTGCGACTATTCACCAGCTTAAAGTTGCGAATTGCCATTTTAGCCTATGAGGGACCTCATAGACCCTGTCCTGAAAAATTTTCTAAGTTCCAAGAATTTGAATGATTTTGCGGAGAATTGTTCGAATCATTCAATCGAATCGAATGATTCGAACAATTTTTTATTCGAACAAAAATGTACCTATTTGACCGAAATAGGTCCATTTTCGATCGAAAAAGCCCTTTAAAAATACTTTGAGGGTCAAATTTCGAAGTTTTTTTACTTTAAAATTTGACCCTTAGTAAATCTGCCCCTTAGACAATTTGATCATAAAGCTACTAAAAATGTCCTCACTCATTACAAAAGTTTCAAGCAGGTCATCCCAGGTCTGACCAGTCCTATATTCACTTCATCTGCTTCTTCATTCTGTATTTTTAATTTATCAAACATTGATTTTAATTAAAACATTAAACAATGATTGAAGAGGGAGTGGAGACCCATCACCCTGGAACTTTGAGAGGTAGTAGGAATGTTTTTTTCTATGCTGGAATACAACCTAATTCTACTGCTCTGACTCCTTTTTGTGCCATCTGTACTTGATACTATTACAGTATTAAGATTGTACTTGTTCTGTGTAAAAGATAAAATGCAAGAACCTCTGCATTTCACTTATTAATCTGCTTCTGACCTTCACCTCGCTTCTGCTTCCATATTAGCCCTTTCACGACTGCTGATTCTTTGAAATGTCTGCCTGTCTTTGACATTGCCAGTCATGACCTTTGCCATGCATCCCTGTCCTCTAAACTTTTAAACACCCCATAAGGTCCAAGCAGTATCAGAAGCCAACATACCATAAAGAATCATCATCAATTCATTCCAACAGCTTTACTTGACAAATGTAAAACTGTACAGGAAATTGTACAGTGCAGTCATGTGAAAAAGTTTGGAAATCTCTCTTTATTCTTTGTAGTTTTGTTTGTCATTGGCTGAGCTTTCAAAGTATCAACTTCCTTTTAATCTACAACATGCCTTATTTAAACAGTAGTATTTCAGCAGTGACAAAGTTTATTGGATTAACTGAAAATATGAAATATGCATCATTACAAAATTAGACAGGGGCATAAATTTGGGCACCCCAAAAAAGGTGGTCCTTCTGCAAGTGTAACAGCCTCTAGAAGCCTCCTATAAGCCTTTGGTGAGGGTCTGGATTCTGGCTGGCGGTATTTTTGACCATTTGTCCATACAAAAGCTCTCCAGTTCAGTCAAATTTGATGGCTGCCGAGGATGGACAGCCTGCTTCAAATCATCCCATAGATTTTCCATTATATTCCAGTCAGGGGACTGCGACGGCATTTGTAGATTTCAAAGTGTGTTTAGGGTCATTGCCTTGTTGGAATATCCAACCCCTGCATAACTTCAACTTTATGACTGATGCTTGAACATTATCCTGAAGAATTTGTTGATATTGGGTTGAATTCATCCGACCCTCAACTTTAACAGGGGCCCCAGTCCCTGAACTAGCCACACAGCCCCACAGCATGATGGAACCTCCACCAAATTTGACAGTAGGTAGCAGGTGTTTTTCTTCTAATAAAGTGTTCTTCTTCCGCAATGCAAATAGCATTTTGTTATAAACAAATAAATCAATTTTGGTCTCATCAGTCCAAAGCACTTGTTCCAAAATGATTGTGGCATGTCTAAACAAGCTTTTGCATTTAACAAGCGACTCTGTTTGTGGCGTGAGTGCAGAAAAGACTTCTTTCTCATCACTCTGCCATACAGATGGTCTTTGTGCAAATTGTTCTGAATTGTACAGATACACCATCTGTAGCAAGATGTTCTTGCAGGTTTTTGGATCTTTGGGTTGTCTGTAACCATTCTCACAATCCTCCGCATATGCCGCTCCTGTATTTTTCTTGGCCTGCCAGACCTGGGTTTTAAAGCAACTATGCCTGTGGCCTTCCATTTTCTGATTTCATGCCTTAAAGTTGAAACTGAGACAGCTTTTTGTAGACTTCCCCTAAACAATGATACTGAACAATATTTGTTTTCAGATCTTTTGAGAGTTGCTTTGATGATTCCATGCTGTCACTCTTCAGATGACAGTCAAACAGAAGCACAAATTGCAGTTGGCCACCTTAAATACATTTTTGTCATGATTGGACACACCTGTCTATGAAGTTTAAGGCTTCACAAGCTAATCCAACCAATTTTGTGTTGCCAGTAATCAGTATTGAGCAGTTAGATGCATTCAGCCTAGCAAAATAACAAGGGTTCCCACATTTTTAAATTAATTTGATACAACTGAATACTACTTCACTAATAATCTTTGTTCAGAAAACAAATGAAAGACATACTACTGTTATTTTTGTTTAAAGCAGAGGAAATTATTATGCAGGCTGAGGGGGGGTTCCCAAACATTTTCATATGACTGCAAATACTCTGTAACCCTTGTGTTTGTTAGTTCAATGTATAAGATGTACCATATTATAATATTATTGTAAAACACTCTAATAGGATAGTGCTCTATAAGTAAATGCCAGTACCTATGTCCAGTACCAGGACAGAGGGAGAAAAACAATATTCACCCTTAAAGTAAAATCTGAATTAAAGTGACTTATTATTAAACAGATTCTTTCTCTATAAACAAGAAGGATAAGTTTTCTGCATTTCAAGTGTTATGCAAATATACTACAACTTGAAAAAAAATACAAGGCAGTCATTCAAAATGCAAGAGAGACACGGTGCTTGTCCTCAGCTGAAGGACATAGTGGGCATATAACTTACAAATGAAACAGATAAAGACTCCCCTGTGCAGACAATGGTTGACATAAATGAACATCAATGCAGATAATACTGGGATTTATGTACATTAAAAGACAATCTATCAAGTCAATTGTTTGTATTTTATGTAAGGTCTTTGGTTAAATGGTAGCAAGTATCCTCATATTAGGACAAGATGACTTAACTAATGCTGATCTATGTTTCCTATTAAAGAGACTGCCCCATTTTGATCTGCTGGTTAATATGGTGGTGTTCAGAAGCTGTCTTCATCTTTTTAGCTTATTGCATTAGTTAAAGATCATTTATTGGGGGGTTCCAATGCTTGCTAAAACCATATTAACAATTGTGCAATGTAATGTTAAATAGGAAAAAACTGGCATAAGAAAATGTAATTTATTATATGGAGAAAAATGCAGGCAAATTAAATCTCCCTATCCTTATGGAGGGCTCAGACTGCAGCAGGTGTACAACACATTCATAGATAAATATAGTACAAAGCAATTTACATACTTACTTTTTAATTAGAAATTTCCAGGAAAGTAAACATACCACACCATCTCCATCACCATCTTTCCATTACTCTCATACCACCACCATAACCATCTCTCTACCTCCCTCACACCATCTCCATAACCATCTCTACAGCTCCCCCACACAATCTCCATCGCCATCTCTCTAATAAGCATACTGAATTTATCAAAGTGTGAAGTTAGAAATCACTACAGTCCACTAGAGTGAAATTCCACTACTCTCCATTAATTTCTATGGGATCTTCAAAAGTGTATTTATCCAAGGGTGAAAGTGAAAGTCCGCCCTTTGATAAAAATGCCTTTAAAAGTTCTACAGAAATGACTGGGCAGTTATGGAATTTCACTTTATTGGAATGTGGTGATCTCTAACTCTCTCGCTTTTATTTATCATATGTTCTTTGATAAATATGCCTCTAATTCTCTCATACCACCACCATCTCTCAAGATCCCCCATACCATAACCATCTTTCTTGCTCCCCCACACTATCCCCATCACCATCTCTCTAGCTCCCCCACAACATCTCCATCACCACCTCTCTAGCATCATCATACCATTTCCTTCTAACCATTTCCTTCACCCAATCTATAACTCACCCACACAATCTCAGTAGCTATTCACACTTTTTCCATCACTAGCTCTCTATAGCTCCCCCACAAAATCTCCATCACCATCACTCTAGTATCTCAAACCACTGCCATCATCTTCTTTCTAGCTCCCCTATACCATCTCTCTAACCTAGTGATGGGCGAATCTATCCCGTTTCGCTTCGCTGAGAAATTCGCGAATTGGTGAAGAATTCGTGAAACGAGTCCCATGAGTCGCGTTTTTGCTGCGTCGACTGCACCGTGCAATGCGTTGCTTACGCCGCATGTCGTGTCACTTATGACGCATGTCGCGTCATTTTCGACACGCGTCACGTCATTTTCGGAGCGCAACTCATTTTTTTTTATGCCAACTCATTTTTGACAGGCAAATTTTCGCTGGCGTTTCGCGATTTTTTGTGCCGGCTGCGAATCTTTTGCCGTGAATTCGCCCATCACTACTCTAACACCCCCCCCCAATAACTGCTGACACAAGTAGGAAAAATTAAGAAAAGGTTATATATTATACATCATATGATAAAGGTGGATCCAGGAGACCACAGAACCAGCTAATGAGTGTTCAATGCAAAGTAACTTTCTAATAATACTGAACAAGGAAAATGTACTACCAAACAGAAAAAAAAAATCTGGTTAACGAGAAAACCCTGCAAAGGCTCAGACTACAAAGAAATTCACTATGCAAACTCCACTGAGGCACAAAAGCACTGCATGGTGTATTTATAAAGCTAAACTATATATAGCTTTATTGAAAAGGACTCATACAATGCCCCATGAAAGCAAGTGACAAAACTTATATAATAATAAAAAAAAGTTTACTGAAATTACTCCGTACGGCATTCTTTGACAGAAAACCAGTTTAAACTAGCAGCAACAGAAGATAAAAAAGTGAACCCCATCTGCAACGCTTAAACTGGATTATTGCACAGTCATTTAGGGATAGGCTTAAATTAACCCCCTGGCTAAGCAACAAAAACATCCAGAATAGGAATGCAATACAGTCCCTTCTGAACAACAAGGTATAGCTCAAATAGATGTGACAGTCCAAATCAATATCTTTGAATATATTACAGAGACAGTTTTGAAACAGGTCCATAATGACAAACTAGACAATGAAACCACTAGGACCTACATCCAACAACTCAAACTTTTAATCTCAGACACATAAACATAACACCTGTTGGATCTGATACTGACGTGATACTCACATGACTTACTGTGCTTTACAACTTTATCACCCTAGATGTCTTCCTTTCCACAGATCATATCCTTAACATTTGGTAAAACAACAGACAAACCATCATACCTTGCTGATGACAGCTTCAATCTTAATCCCAACACAGCACTCCAGGCATCCCGATTGGGCTTGAGAAAGCACAGTACTTTTTCTGACATTTCTGTAAATCACATGGACCCTACAAGTCATGCATGGGTGACCTTGCAGGATTAAAATGTTGACAATCAGTGGACAGTGTCCCGGGTGGAAGAAGAAGAGGAGCCACACCTCTGAGTAACAGCCAAGCAACTAGAGTCACTAGGAGGATGCCTGACAACTTGACACCTCCCAGGGATTTAGATGGGTATTTATCAAAGAGTAGTGATGGGTGAATTTATTCACCTGTGATGAATTCGCAGTGAATTCCCATGATTCCGAAATGCCAGAAAAATTTGGACGCCCGCGTCCAAAACGAGACACTGCAGCGTTTTGCTGATTTTTTCACCATTTTGCTAATTACTACTAGAAATTCACATACGCCCCAGATTCGCCCATTGAAACAATAATGAGAATTACTAATCAAATAAATTAAATTTTAATTTCAATTTTAAATTATATATTTATGAAATCAAATGTCTAAAATTGGTCGAAAACTGGATTGTATTTTTCCTATGAAAAAAATCCGATATTTGCTTTATTTGTTCATTGTTTTTTATATACTTTATTTTCAATTTTTTGCCTTCTTCTTCTGATTATTCCAGCTTTCAAATAGGGGTCATTAAAGCCATCAAAAAACAAATGCTCTGTAAAGCTACAGATATATTATTATTATAGCTACTTTGTAACACTCCTCTTTCTATTCAGTCTCCTATTCATATTCCAGTCTCTTATTCAAATCAATGCATGTTGCTAGAATCATTTAGATTCTATCAACCAGATTGCTGAAATTGCAAACTGTAGAGCTACTGAATAAAAAGATAAATAATTCAAAAACCGCAAATGATAAAAAATGAAAACCAAGGGCAAATTGTCTCGGAATATCACTTTCTACGTCATACTAAAAGTTAGCGCAAAGGTGAACAACCCTTAGTAAGTGCAAAAAAAAAACTGAAAACAAAAACGCAAATGATTGGTATTTGAAAAGGACTTGGAATGTTGAACTGCTGAGTTGCCATGTAAAATACTGTCTTCCCGCTGAACATATTAAATCTGCTGCATCTATAAATGGGTTTTGTCACACCTGAGTGATGATAACCGGCTTTCAGTTGTACTCATTTCTAATCACCTTTACCTGGCATTGAATAGACCAAGGTCTGTTGAGTTTGCTGGCTTTAATAAAGCTGGGCTATAATAATAATAAACCCAATGGCCACTCTGGTAAGGCAGAGAGAGAGAGATAATATATATTTGTGAATTCATGTGAGCAGGAGCCTGGTCTGAATGATTCCAGCCAGCAGGAGCCTTGCTCTGCATAGATCAGCATGTGTACAGATGTGTGTGTTGCTGTTTATATCAAAAAGCTGTAGATTGCACCTTTCAAAATCCCATTTGGAAAGGACAGAAAAACAGCACTCGAAAAGTCAGGAAAATTTAATTTATCACGCTATTAAGTTAAGGGATTGAAAAATCACCTTGCTTCCAAGTTGCCAACTTTGATCTTTTCAAATTGGTTTGAAATGCGCTGCCCTCGGTACAAAATGAAGTATGTCTCTATGCATGCGGAGGAGGGGGGTTGAAATCTAACCTCCGGCTATTCGCTGCCATCTCAGCTTTGCTGAATAGAATAAACTACAGAGAGTGTAAGGTTTTAAGCAGCACCAACAAGCCACTCTCTCCAAATAAATGAGATTTGAGGCTGGGCTCATGGTTTCTATATAAAACTAGTGAATTCCTCCTAGAAGATGTTAACCTCTTCACTGCTGCTCAGTGATTAGTTGTAATTATGTATCAAGCTTCTTATCTAGAAGCACTTAGTAGTTGCTGAGGATTGAGAGTGCCAGGTCCTGCCATCTTCTCACTGGAAAAGTTTTCCACTCCCACAGGTGCAAGGGCAGGGCATTGGATATTTATACTAGTGATGCCCCTTTTTGATGTACATCTGACATGCACGCCATTATGCTCTTTCTTGGTCACTACTTACACATAATGCAAGCCTTCAATACAAGCATAACCCAACACTAGCATTAGTTGAAGACTTTGAAGAGAGTGTTTGTATGATGATGAGATAGCAGGACTAGGGGTAATTGGACTAGGGGTAATAGTGTTGCAGCAGGCTGTGCACAACAGAGATTTCTGTAATTACAGACATCTCTAGAGAGCACATTTAGGGGCCAAATTTTTTTAAGCGAAAAAACTTCAAAATTAGACCATCGAATTTTTTAAAGGGCTTTTTTGATTGAAAATGGTCCTATTTCGAATAGGTCCATTTTTGATCGAATTAAAATCGTTCAATCACGTCGTTCAAATTGAAGGATTTTTCCACAAAATCCTTTGATTCCTAGGACTTAGAAAAAAATTCAGGACAGGTTCTAGGAGGTCCCCCATAGGCTAAAATGGCAATTCGGCAGCTTTAAGGTGGCAAAGTGTCAAAGTCGAAGGATTTTAAAGGGCCAGTAATTTTTTCAATTCAAATCTTATTTTGGGCTATTCGATAGTCAAACTAGCCCAAAATTACTTTGAAATTCAAATTTTTTAAATTCAAATTTTATTTGTATATTCACTTAGGGCAGATTTACTAAAATTCCCAAAAAAATCCCTTGAATTCCCTCGAAATTTGATAAGAATTCGACTATCGTACAATCGAATACCGATCGTGTGATTTCACGAAAAAAATCATAGTTTTGCCTTCGAGTGCTCAAAAAATTGGTACGCTTCGAACAATCGAGGTGTTCGAACGTATGAAGCAGGTGTTTGAAAAAGAAGCCTATGGAGGGCTTCCCATAGGCTTCTATTGCTATTCGGTAGGTTCAATCTGGTGAAGTAGGCAGTTGAATAAAATTTTTAAGTTAAAGTCCTTCGATCATCAAATGATCGAATGATCAAATAATCAATCATTCGATCTATTCGATCATTCGAATTTTCGGTATTCTATGATCGAAGTGGCCAAATTTGCATATTCAAGCCTCCGAAAAAATCATACGATCGGAATTCGATAGAACTTTGATCCATTCATGTGAATTTTGTAAATTTGCCCCTAAATGTGCCCCTTAGTGTAAGCACTCAACAGGACTTGGCTAAATGTACTTAGAGGTAGCACTCAGCAGGACTTGACTAATAGTTTCATCTCTCAATAGGCCACAGAAAACAGCAACAGCCTTAGAGACGTCATTTTAAATTTAAGCACATGCTGAAGAGATTGCCAATATGATTGCAGGTGTCTGGAGAGCACTTAGATGCAACATGACTTTATTAGTGTTACCACCAGACAACAATAACTTTGAAATATTTGAGTATTTCTTTAAGAGTCTGTTATCGTTATCAATGCAGGTGTCTCTACATTTTCTAGAGTAGAGAGTAGAATCAAACTTGAGTCACAACTAGGCTCCACCAAGATGAAAATTGCATATTACAGACAGCAAATGACAGTCAGAATTGACAGACCCCTATCAGAAACAATGTCCAACAATGCAGCGGTAGTACCAGCAACATTATTAGAAGCCTTGACAGGCCTTAACCAGAATAAATGTGACAACAATGCAGCTGTAGCAGCAACAAAAGTAGTGGGACTCTTGACAGACCCCCACCAGAAAAACATTTGCCGACAATACTGCAGCAGAAGAACAGTAGCAGTAGCAGCAACACTGATGGAACCCTTGATAGATCCCAAAGGAACAAATTTGCTGACAATGTGGCAGTAGCACCAGCAACATTATTAGTAAATAGAAAAAAAAAAATATGGAGGGGTTTGGATATTTGGTGTATGGAAAGGATAAATAAAACATTAAACTAAACCCCTCAGAAGTAGTATGCACCCACAAGGGATACACACAAACAGACAGGCAAACAAACAAGGGCTAAGGGCTAACAAGGACTTTTGGGTCTCACGGGTAAGCAGGTAAGCAGAAGAGGAAAAGCAGTGAACTGAAATCCAAAACTTCCACTTGCGCTGACTCAAACAGCATGCTCCACAAACAGATACTCTTGCTAAATAAGACAAAAAAGCTCCTATCCCTATATCATACTCTATCCATGACTGCCTTTGCACGTCCTTACATAGACAGTAGGAGGGCTCATATCCAATAACATTTCCATTTCCGGTGCATTTTTTGTTTTTGTTGTGCAATTCGCTCATATGGGAAGGGACACCGTGGAGAGGTGCCAGAGAGCCGTGGAGAGGTACCACAAGAGGTATGCATTAGAGGAGTTAGCTCTGTGGATGTTTCTGCTTGTGTGCTAAAACAAAGTGTGACAATATTAATAAACAAGTTTTGATGACCTGCAACTCCCAACATCTCATGTCTTTAATGTAAGTTCCCTTCCTGATGAACATCTTACAAGCGGGTCTGGGTTGGCAGGACCCGTAAACAGGGCCCACTGGGGTTTTCCCACCGGCCCAGTCCAAGCCTAGTAGGGGTCTTAGAATTATGAAACAAGTAATTCATGTTGCAGTAATGCTGGTAATCCAGTGGACCAAAGGATAGTATCTCCCTGCACATGTGGGAAATTCTTCAGTCAGTCGTGGTGATATTTTCATAGTAATTAAATAAAGTTGCAAAGACTCACAAGGGAAAATGTGACCTATAGCCAAAGAAGTACGTTTGTAAACATCTTGGATCTGCACATTGTATGACATAAAGGACCCCAATCTATTACTTCAGTATAAAGGTTTAGTTAAAGTCAATGAACCCTTAAAAATCAGCGTTTCATTTTAGCCAGTATTAATCTTGGATAGCATTACAGCTGTGTCTAGCTCTTGCTGCAAGTAGGGAGAACTACTTGTAAAATGTCATTGGTTCCATGTGACCGTCATACTTCTCAAGTAAGCATCAGCATGATACATTCAGGCTGAAAGATGTTAATGTCCCTGAGCCCAAAAAAAGAAAGATGCTTGTGGGTTTCAGGTCCCCAGATTGATGGGCCTAGCAAAGGAGTCCCTAGTGTAATCCCAGGATGGTTGCCCCTGTGGCCCAGTTCTGGCTTGTTTGTTTTACCACTGTGGTGTAAATACAGTTTTATTTCACAGCAATGACATGATTTATGAAACACCAGCCAGCCCCGCAGGCACAACACTGGCAAAGCAGTTTTTAATGCTCTCTCTTTAGTTAAATGTAGGCCAAGGGTAGATGGCCTCCACAAGAAATGATGACTGGAGTTATAGAATGAAATGTTGACAATTTAATATAGGCTGTATTCTTAGGTAAGTTCATGACCCAACCTTAAAGTTGATGTTTTGTTAGTATAGTCAAAAGATGATTTCAGGTCTTAGTGTTTTTTTTTTCTTCTCCCCATCCACATTTGTTAATTTTTTTCTTCTGTCCTTCCTTCCTTTCCTTTTTTTCATTTACTGTATCATCTAATGAAGACACTTACCTTTTCTAGCCCCTCATTTGCCCAATACCCTTTCCAGTCACTCCTGACCCCATGCTACATTTTCCTTCCTTCCATGTCAATGGATTTTGCACCAGGAGCCTCTGTCTACTGTAACTAGTCTCCAATCTCCTGTCTACCTCAGATCATAAAACAATACTGACTGCTTTAGTGGCTCAATTGATAAACAGGTGTAGCCCAAAAACTACTGTATAATATTACAATGTAATAATGGCTTTCAACATAGTCCAACTCTGCTACATTTCTACGTAGGGTACAGAGCCAAAGAGAAAAACAACAGATAAAAAAAATGGACAATTACAAGGTGGTTTCATTGGAAAGCAAAGAAATAATACAAGGATGTGCAAGTACTGTGCATGTCAGATCCAGAAAGTACAATCCTCACGTACTCAAGCCTCCCAGCACAAATGGTAGTGCAATAGACACAAATAGGTAGTGATGGGCGAAACGGGCGCGTTTCGCTTCTCCGAAAAATTCGCGAATTTCCAGAGAAATTTGCGAATTTTTCGCCGATTCGCGAAACGAGTCGCGCGTCGTTTTTGACTCGCTGCGTCGTTTTCGGCGCGTCGCGTCAAAAACAGCGCGCGACTCGTTTTTGCGCGGCGAATTTTTGTTGGGGAATTTTTTTGCCCGTTTCGCGAATTTATTTGCCAGCGGCGAATCGCGGGAATTCGCCGCGAATTCGCCCCTGGCGAATAAATTCGCCCATCACTACAAATAGGGTTTCAAACTGGCTTCAAACTGTAAAACAATGTGCTTCAAAGAGAATGAATGATAAGGCATGTTGAGATATCTGATGGATTTTAGAGATGTTGTTCATCTGATAAATGTTGGGAACTTTGGGGGATTATAATTTAAATGACCCCTATCAAATGGACCATTATGGTCTCATGTACTTTGGTACACTGCCTTCTGTATATAGTTCCTATCTCCTTTTTATCGGAATCCATAATAGTTCCACCTTTTTTCTCTCTGATTTCCCAGGACCATCGCTAAAATGCTGCAACAATTCCAATAAAATCCCCTTGATCATGCAAAACGCCCCCCCCAGCAACCAATACCCAGTCAACTTACCTGTAGGAAACCCTTTCTTACCCAATAAAACAGGATGGGAAGGTGGAACTGCTACTGTCCTGTGACTCTCCCTCTGTCCAGGTAGTCCCTTACTCCCGCTCTTTTACTTATGTATACCTAGCCCCCCCCCCACTATGTTTTACCTATTACTACTTCCTGTAACCCCTACATTATTCTATACCCCTGACCTTCCAGTCATGACCCTTTTTTTCCACCCATACAGGCTCCAATGTTACTTTTATCAAAAACTCATAGCATGGAGATAAAAGGATTTCTGTGCAAATAGAATGTGTGGCCATTGCATGGGGATGTAAGGGAATTTGCACTGAGGAAGCTTCTCTGCTGGGATAAAGTATTTACATGTACAAATATATGTACATTAATAATTCTTCAGGTTCCTGTGGGGCAGTTATTACACTGCTTATGCATAATTTATATGCCAAATAGTGGCATTAAAGTGAAAACCTCTTCATCTGCACCAAGATTTGAACTTTACGTTACTGTTTTATAGCTGACCGCATACCATTGTTTTGCATTTATTTTGCTGAATATTTTCCCCCTTGGGCCCTTTATTTACCTATCTATTTTTGTTTATAGTTATGGTCCTGGCAAACTGATAAAATTAAACGATATCCTCGTCAATCTTATGTCAGTGACATCATATCTTGTATGCTGAAAACTCATAAAAATGATTTAAAAAACTGGCGTTTTTCATATTTTAAAGCGGGGTTGTCTTCAAAAGTTGAAACTAATATACTTTGTGTTAATATTTTTATATTATTATTATTATTATTATTATTATGCTTGCATGGACATTTGTAATAAGTGGCCACTTCAGTCATTCAGACATATATACGCCCTATATGAACCTGCCGTAAGAGTACTATCAAAGTTTGCTAGGCAGAATTGAACGTTAGCCAAAGATGGCTAAGAAATGCTTGTGCTGACGAATTAACACAACTACACATTTTAGTGAATTAGTGTAATGGTAACGACGAAGTGACATGAAGTGTGGCAGATCTGTTGCAAAAAAAAAATTGAACTTTGGTGAATTTCCCCCATTATGTCTTAATTGGATTCAAGTACAAGGTACTGCTTTATCATCATTAAATCATTATTGAATTATGGGAATTATTTGATTTTGATTAAAATAAAGTCTATGAAAGGTTGCCATTCCGTAAGTCTGACAATTATGCTATGAAAATATATTGGGCAATTTTTTCCACAGGTACGTTTGTCGATTACTGTATATATATCAATGTGATAAGAAATAAGATAAAGATTTACATTTACAAGACTATTTGCTAGAAATGAATCCCATGCCAATCATGCTCTTAGTGATTTATATAAAGATCTATATTAGTATACTAGGCCTGCTCTCTGTCTCTATAAATAATGAGGTAGTCTGAAAATTTCTTTGATTCCTTGCAAGCAACAGAGTTTCCCTTTAAGAGCAGATATGCAGGATGATGGCACCTCTCATCTTGTTACATTTTCACAGCCTCTGTTCCATTTTCTTTCCTTTACAAGAATCTGGATTCTTTTGGGAGAACCCCCTCTGGGTTCTGCATGCTACCCAAGTACATATTTGTTATTATTATTCTCAGCATTTTCATTGTCTCCTTTCGAGTTCATATATTTTTCTGCTTCAGCAGAGTTCTGTTTGTGAATACAACTTCCTGCCACTATTTGATATTATGTTTTTATTAGCAGCAAATTGATGGATTTTGTTTGCTTAGCAGCCTATATTGTACTATAATGAAAAAGAAAAGAAATCTATCTCCAATATACTTTAATTAGAAAATGTCTACCATTTTTATAAGAAACCTGACTGTATGCAGTGAAATTCTCCCTTCATTTACTGCTGTGGATAGGAATTGTCTGACGGTCCCTAACTGCTGTGCAGGGAAACAATCATACTTCCAGCGATTCGCCGCTGGCGAATAAATTCGCGAAACGGCAGCAAAAAAATCGCCGCCGAAAAATTCGTCAACAAAAACGAGTCGCGCGTCGTTTTTGAAACGAAAACGACACGCGACTCGTTTCGCGAATTTTTCTGGAAATTCGCGAATTTTTCGGCGAAGCGAAACGCGGGAGTTTCGCCCATCACTAATTATTATTATTATTATTATTAACATGTGTTTCTATAGCGCAGACTTATTTCATATCACTGTAACAATACTCAAGCATTCAATCGAATACCTCAGCTTCCTGATGATAGGGTTGTTTCCCCCCCACTCACAAAAAAAATTACAAGCCTGGCAGTTGTTAGTTGCCGAGCCCTTTATTTCTTTTTCTTTTTTTTTTTTAAAAGCCACTTGAGAAAAGAAGAATCCTGATTGCCAGGAGTATTCAAATAAAGAAACCACAAAAGAATTTAGGAACTCTTGCATAGTTTTTGTAGCTGACCCCCAAATGTTCTCCTTACTTTAGGGCACATAACTTCTTGCTGGAACCTTATGCTCCAGGCTCCACACCAACATTCATTACCTCACAAAGTGGAAGTCCACAAAAGTAGGACACATGGTCACTCCCCTTTTTAAAGACTCTCCAATTGGAGAAACTTGAAAAAAATAATCAGTTTCCCCATCTGTAAAAAACAGGCCCTGTTCTATTTTTGATTTGTCTTTTGGGTTTACAGAAGAAAAAGCAAAACCTTTGCTCTCCTACAGATATATGACATACAGTGACTAAATTGTCTCCCCATTATGTGTCATGGGTAGTGATGAGCAAAAAATTCGTAAACTCATTAAAGTGAATGGGCATCAACATTTTTTTTTTATTCACAATAATTGTTCTAGCTCCAAACACATTCAATGGGAATTTTTTTGTGGCAACTTTTTTTTTGTCTCTGCTACTTTTTTGTAGAATGCATTAAAGTCAATGGGATTCTCTCTTATGGCAAATTTTTCATCCAAAAGTATTAAAGCCAACTTTCTTGTCTGAAACATTTTTGTCTCTGCGACTTTTCTATTTCAACACATTTTTCCGCAGCAAATTTTTGTCACAGTTATTTGGAGATTGTGAAATGCAGAATTTCATTGCAAATGTATGACTGTTGAAAAAATTTGCTCAGCACTAAGCATGGAACATAGAATCTATAGTAGCTCAATGTTCCAATGTAGATTCTACTTTTTTTTTGGTCTGCACTTTGACACAAATTTTTTAACATAATAATGCATGGCAACTCTGCTTTTTGATTGCTGGGATCATGCCCACGATCATAAAATTAAATTCACTGACTTAGGGCAATTTTTAGAAAGAACTTTTCTAGACCCTTGCTGTAGAACTGAAACAGAGAACTGGGCAGATTATTCTGAATGGAATATAGCATGTTTATTGATTGCCTCACTTAATTTGTCTTCTACAATATCCCAATTGATAGTCCCACTATATCTAGAGCGACAAGGATATTTGACCATGATATACTTAGCATTTTAACCTCTTCTTATTTGCAGTGGTATTGTCCTTGTCATTCTAACAATACTTTATTAAGTGGACCTGAGGTGGAGTGACTTATTTGTCAATATAAATCTGAAAATTTATTTAATATCATAACAATTTTACAAACAATAATAGTGGTTTGTTGTATGGATTTTTAGATGTGTTACCAAAACCACAAAAGTTTCCCAGCATTCTTACTGACCATTATCCAAAAAAGAAAAAATATTTAATAAATATAATGCTATATTAGGTAGCTGAAAGATATTGATTGTTATAAACCTATATGCTGGGATGCTGTTCAGATATTACTAATTGCTTTGAGCTAGTTGAATAACTAAAATGAATAATTCCTAATTGGGTAAATGCTAATTATTTCTTGTTAAGCCCTTAGATATAAATAAGGTTTTTTTTGTAGGCTGTCACTTTATCTTGGATGTCACTTCAGCCATGGCAAAAGACAGAGTGGGTGAGCTTGAGGTGCACTTAGAGCAGTTAGGCACAGATGGACCACTATATCATCATCTTTAGGGCTCACCCAATCTCTACTTAGAGATTATCCTCCAGCCTGCTCATCTTAACAATTTTTTCCTTTTTGGTTCAACCTCAACTGGTGTGTGTATGGTACTAATGGATAGTCATTGGTCCCTCATAAGTAGCCCGCACACCCCTCACAAGTTAAAGTTTTGTGGAACTCAGAGGGGAATCAGAATCTTCTTGCACCTTTTGCACCTCCAGCCTCTCTGGATTCTACTGCTCCTTCCACTTCTCCATCGACTCCACCACCTTAGACAGGGTATAATGTAGGCCCATAAAAGGAAAATTGTGAAGTATTTGCTACTTTCAAGTAGTAACTAAAATTGCTTCACAATTACCGGTTTATGAAATTGCACCTTTTCCATGTTCCAGTAGTTTTTAGGTAAATATGCCTTTTTTGAAGATCAGAAAGATATAACAATGAAGAGACTTGCCACATATATCTTTAGCCTACCCTCAGTAATGTAATTAAAGCAATCCATAGTTCCACTCCTACACTGGAGTTTTGTTAATAATCACATTTGCATTTTTTTGCACACCAAAAAATGGGCGAGGCTAATCCAGGAGTTCCAGTTGATTGGCTGAATTCAGCAGAATAATTGAGAAACATTTATGTTTAATCTACTAAAATGTTTGTTTTGTAATCTATTTCTCTAACCAGTGCATGCTTGATTTTGTCTTTTGACGTTTATTTGTATAATTTTAGGTTCAGGAGACCATCCCACACTGTGAGTGTTACCACCCTTGATAGCAGTGACTTTTTTGACAGCTTAGAGAGCTTTTTTATTTTAATTTAATTATTTAGTGCCTATTAGGAACAAATGTGTCTATGTATTAAACCTCTCTACATTGGCACAGTAACACAATACTTTTTTTATTAACAAAATGCATTCTAAACCCTCCAATAATATGTCCTGCACTAACCTCTTTATTTGCAATGTTTTATCTGTAGATACCATTACAAGATGCACCTTCTGTCTCTACTTGCTTTCAGAATAGGGCAATAGAATGACTGCCTACAGCCAAACAAAGGGTCAGTCAGATTATGCCTATTTTTATCCAAATTTACATACATTTTAATATGTATAAAATTTTATTTTGAAGTAGGATGTGTGTATCTTAATCAGGCCATACATGGGTCTTTATAGATTTCATATACAGTATGTTGATGGGTCAGACACACCAATTCTCGAGTCGTCCTCAAATCTTTCTTCATCTTCATAAACATGGCAAGGCAAGACATTCCATCATTTTAATACTCACCAGCCCATGCTGTAAGGACACCACTGAGCGTTTGTTGTTGAGAAAACGTGTTTATGGTAGAAGTTTGGACTATCTTATTTGAACACTTGCCAGAAGAAGTCAGGGTTAAACTATATTACTAAAAAAACAGCATTTCTCGGAAAGGAGTGCCACATGCGTAAGTTGTTTTCTTGTTTCAATTATTTTGTTTGGAATCTTTGAATGACATTTGAAAATATCAATACCCTGCTGCCTGCTAGCAAAATTAATTTTGAGCTGCATGTCGATACTTGAAAATTTTTTGAACACTAATCCATGCCTTTTATTTTCATAAGAAAATCAATTGAGGAAAATAGCCATCAGTTGGAATGTAGCCTTTTCAAAGAGATGCTGGGAAAATAAACCCTGCCTTATATGCTCTTTGTTCACTCTTGACTCTTCTTTTTGAATATATATATATATATTGAATAAAGTACCCGCTCTTGTAAGATATAAGGATATTATAAGTTACCTAGGAGTTTCATGACCATATACACAAGGCAACTTCTAATATCCTCATATTTTGCAACTGGGGGTACTTTATTTATTATAATACAAAAGTTTCAGTGAGTCATGTGACAGAAATGACATCAGAACTCACTGTTTATAACTGATGACGTCAGTTTATAAGGATATCATTTACAAGATATTCATGGCTTTCATGTATTATAATAATATAAGTTACAAGGTGACTTCTAATATCCTCATGTTTTGCAACAGGGGTACTTTATTTGTTATCATACACAAGCTTCAGTGAGTCATGACATCACTAAGCACCGTTTAAAAAGATATGATTTACAGGATATTCATGGCTCAGATTATAAATATATATATATATATATATATATATATATAAATTCCAGTAGGATAGACCCTTCCATATCTGGGCAACCTCATTCCATTTTGTATGTTGAAGTCACATACCTATGTCTTGGGCAGCTACTGAAATTCTGTTATCTTTTCAGTCAGACTAGTTAGGAGATGCCTTAGTTTTGCTGGTCTTGTCTATCTCCCTTGCCCTTAAGTAATTTCTGTGTGTGTGAGTGACACAGGACAGTCAAGTGACAGAATTCAGTAACACATGCAGCAACTCCCAAGCATCCTCTCTGCCTGTAAAATCAGGTCAATGCTGATATGCACTGTTTCCTTTTTTAATATATATTATTTGGGCGTCTCATCATTGGGACAGCTCTTACTAATTTGTTTGTGTCATCTGACCTGTGCCCACCTCAATAACGTCCATGATTATGTTTCTAGAGCATATGTTCAGCCCTTTCCCCTAATTATAGGCATTCCTGGTTTGGTTATTGATTTTCACTGCTCTTTTGATTTGACTTTGACCTGGCCTGTCCCTGATATGCTGCTCTCTGATCCAGTCAGTATTCACACTGCTTTGTATCTTAGAGCCATTAGGATACTGCTCATACTCTCTACCTTACGGTTTATATAGGAACAATCTGTGACTCATATTATACTATCCCTTTGGTCTCCTTAGTGGAGTTTTTCAGTGAAAATGCAAATATTGGAATAAGTTAACACTGCAACTTCCCTGAAACTAGCACTTTCCTTTGTTCTTACACATCTACAAGTTTGCACTGGGACTCCATACTCCTATAGCATCATCGTTTTAACATCTATTCTTGCCTGTTTTGAGTATGACAGAACAATCAAGTCCCAGACTGGAGGCTGCTGGTCAAACTAATCTGCAAAAGAAACCTGTCCAGCATAGTAGCTAACTGGCCTTATTAATCAAGAATACATTTGCTTTCATTCAAAAAATCTTCCAAGCCCAATGTATATGTGTAGTAGGCTCATTATTATTTTTCTGCTGAAAGGTAAAGCTCAATAATGGGCAGAACAGGCTAAAGATGAGGATCATCTAAAAACATGCTCTGGAGTGGACCACAGGAGTAATGGAGCGGTGGGAACTTGAGAGTGCGGGTGCTAATAACCAAATTTGCCTTGGGGACCAGAGCTATTCAAACTGGCTTTGACCAAGGGAACGAAAGCTATTGTTTGAGTAGAAAATCATAATCCAATATTTACATTATTCATATTTATTTATTTTATCTAATATTTAGGATCCTATTTGTGAGATTTATTGGTATGTTACTAAGTGGGGGAGGGGTTTGACTTCTACCCAAAATGGCTCTATTTCCATTGAAATAGGTACCAGTCAAGGATATTAAACTGCTGCATTCTAAAAACAATCATTATTTTGTGGCTGCTATTTGCTAGGTAAACAAAACAACCCCAAAAAAAGCATTATATTGTGTTCCAGGGGAAAAGCACTATTTTACCAACACTTATACTCATCACATTAAAAAAATCATGACTTTCAGTTTTAACAAACTAGAATTGCTGGCATAATGGCCAATGCAAATGTAAACCCTAGCAGTAGTATAAAAAATACTCTTTATACTTTAAATATAATGTACTGTCTCTCTGTAATATCTGAGCCTCCTCCCTCATGTATCATGTTGCTGTGGCCAAACATTCTACCAACATCGTTCAAGCACTATAGAACATAAAAACAAAGAAAGGAAAGGTGTCCTGATGGCATACAGATTACCTACAAACAGAGCATCCTGGAGTGCTTGCAACTAGTTACTACAAGTAACTCCAAGACATTGGTACATGCACAAATCTGCTTCAAATGCTAACATATTTATATAAACAGGTCCTTGTTGTAGTGGAGGCAACCATGCAAGGCTGCAGAAAGCACTTTGCATAGCAGATGGCATAGCTATTACAACACAGTGGTTTTCATACCTATGTAATCATAGGCAGGGTTCAGATATCATTCATGGCTCTCACACTTCATCAGGATGAAAAATTGTCTGATGCAAAATGAAGTCACTGCCAAGAAATATCTCAACCACAGATGCTAAAAAAACAGAACTAATCAGTGTTGCATCTCCTAAGAATAAGCTTCATGCTGTCTCCATACAGTACATCTGCTCATCACTTACCTCTGTGCTACTTTGATCTGCAGTACTATATCAGTTAATACTGATACATTTTCACCATTTCAGTAATACTTCTAGTTCTTGTGTTTCTTCAACATATAGGGGTT
>CM044435.1:119892500-119902566 GCA_024363595.1 Xenopus borealis | reverse complement strand
AAATTACAAGGCACAAGGCATTGGGTACCAAATATACAGCAATATGGCTATGGACTACAACTTAAACTATAAAATCATAAGCATGTACTGTACAATAATGCTATACAATAATACATATGGTTATGATCCCAATCATTGATCTGCACAAAGGAATCTATTGTACAACAGCCTTTAAAAGCAGCTGAATGGATATCATTATGGTTGCATTCAATGCAACTATCATTTTCAAATGTATTACATGTAAAAAACACTAGAGTTGCTCCATTTGCTCCCAGCTAAGCAGTCTTACTGTTACATGGCTCAGTACATTGTGAATTAAGGTTTCCTATTTACATTATGCATGTACAAAAAGCCACATTCCTACTTTGAAATAATGTATAATCGTTTGTAAACTTAGATCAATGTTTTTACATAGTAACATAGCTAGTGAAGATGACACACGACCATCAAGTTCAACATTTTTACTTTACTTTACTTTAACCTGTCTAACTGCTAGCTGATCTAGAGGAAGGTAAATAACCCAATTTGAAGCTTCTCCAAATGGTCTCAGAGGGGGGAAAAATAATTCCTGACTCCAAGATGACAATTTGTACTATGAACTTTCTTTTATAACCTTGTATTCCTTCATTTGCTAATGAGCCATCCAACCCCTTCTAAAAGCTATCTAATGTATCAGCCTGTACGACTGATTCACGGAGACAGCTCTCACAATAAAAAAATCTCTTAAGACTATTTAGACATTACTTCCTTTCTTCTCATCAGAATGGGTGATTTGAGCAGCTGAGAAGCTAAGCTTAGGCATTCTCACAAATAAACAACCAGAAAATGAGGTTGTCCTGTTATATAAGCTGATGCTACATGGCTTATTATTAAATCCTAATGCTAATTGCACTGGTGTCTGTGCTGCCATGTATTAAATATCTGTATTAAATCCTAATAAGCCTTATATTATGACACTTGTATTCTGTGTACTGTATATTTTGAGTCTGTCTCTAATTTCAGTAACTGACAGTCAGTCAGTAGAAAAGAAGATGGGGAGCTACTGGGGAATCTTTGGATACACATATCTTCCTTGCTTCCTTTTAGCTTATGGTTGCCTTGGGCTGGTACAGAAGCTCAGAACATAATATACAACATTTTTAGCCTAATTATATAGTTAAACTTGAATTCTCTTTTGAAATCAGATACTGTAGGTAAATTATATATACACGGAGATTAAAAAAAAACAACTCATGTATTCAAACTAGGTTCTCCAGGGTCACCTACAGAAATAGGAGATGCCAATACCTTATTTTACCTTTGTTAGCAGTTTCTATAGGAAACTACTAATAACCACCCTCTGTACCCAATCCTATAGGCAGTTGCTGGTTTACAACATTTATTATAGTGTTTATATTCATTAAATGTAGCTTCTGTCCCAGCAGAGTAGTTTGTAAATGCCTTTCTCTTTCTTCCTATTAACTTCTTTACTTCTGTATTAAGCCACATAGGGTGATTCTTGGTGCTTCAACATTTAATCCTTAAGGGAATAAATTGAGAACAGTAATGATTTAATACAATTATAAATGACAGTCATTTCTGTTCTGTGTTTTTAGCAGAATCTATGCTCTGAAGGTCAGTCCTTAAGGTGCTAAGAAATGCATGTTTTTTGTTGCCCCAGTGTATATATGATTTTGTACCAGACATTAAATGAGATCACATTATGGTCACTATTACCCAGGGTTTCAATGACTTGCACATTTCCTATAAATTCTTGGTCATTTGAGATCAATAGATCCAGTAGAGCCTTTTTTTCTGGTAGGCTCATCAACAACCTGTGCCATAAAAGTGTTGTGTGACAATTTTATAAACTTGTTCCCATTAACTGACCTGGAAGTAATGTTGCTCCAGCCAATATCTGGGTAATTAAAATACCTCATTATCATTACTTTCCCCAAGTTACCAGCCTTAAAACAATCAATGAAAGGTCAATGAAAGCCAAATGGAGAATAAAGAAATATGGCTAGACCGTGTGCATTCTTTATAGTAAACTTGTACCACTTGAGCAGCCCTATAACAGTGATGTATAGCCAGACCTACAGTATTACTGTACATTTAGGGGCACATTTACTAAGGGTCGAAGTGAAAATTCGAATAAAATTTGAATTTTAAAAATTAGAATTTCAAAGTAATTTTAGGCTACTTCAAAAAGGCCTATGATTAAGGGATTGTTTCCCGAAACGCGTAGGGCATTGTATCCCGATTAAATCTGTTCCTGATCAGAGTGCCGTCTTTTCCTTGGATTTTGTGGAGTATTTTAGCAGGGGGACGCTGCTGACTGAGCACCTGATCCGGATTGTTTCGAGCAAGGAAAATTAAGTGAGCTTTGAACGGTTATCTTTGCTTGTTTAATACTTCAAATACTGAATAGCCCAAAATTCTATTCAAATTGAAAAAATTCAAAAACTGGATTTCGAAGCCACCTTAAATTTGCCAAATTGCCATTTTAGCCTGTGGGGGACCTCCTAGAACCTGTCCTATAATTTTTTCTAAGTCATGAGAATTCGAAAGATTTTTTAAAAATCATGGTTTCAATTGCATCATTTGACTAGAACAATTTTAATTCGATCAAAAATGACCCCCAAGAAAAATGTCATGGTCGAATTTTGAGTTTTTGAATTTTTAATTTGAAATTCGACCCTTAGGGGCTCATTTACTAAGGGTCGAATTTTGAGGATAAATTAACCCACGAATTGAATGAATTCATATGAAAACTCTTCGAATTTTAACGCAATTCGAATGATCAAATGATCGGATATATAAAAATTTGATCGATAAAATCGTTTGAATTGATCGATTTTAAGCATTCGATTGAATTTTTTTTATTCGACCAAAAAAAGCAGGGAGGTCCCATAGGTATATATAGCAATTCGGTAGGTTTTATCTGCCAAATTGTTATATTCATTTTTTTAAAGGGCCAGTACTTTGACAATCGAATGAAAATTTTCGAATTTGGCCAATTCAGAACGAATTTTAGGCTTTTCGATAGTCGAATAAGCCCAAAATAAATTAGAATTTCAATTTTTTTTAATTCGAATTTGATTCGAATTTTCACCTTGAATCAATTCGAACCATAGTAAATCTGCCCCTTAGTAAATCTGCCCCTTAATTGGGTTTTAGTATGAAGTAGATAATATGAAGTTGGTTTTCATTTTTTATTATTCGTGGTTTTTTCAGTTATTTAGCTTTTTACTCATCAGCTCCCCAGTTTGCAATTTCAGCAGTCTTTTAGCTAAGGTACAAATTACCCAAGCAACCATGCATTGATATATATGTGAATATGAATAGGAGAAGCCCTGAACAGAAAATTAGATTTGTAGCCTTACAGAGCATTTTTTCTTATTATATTATAGTACATTTTGTCTTCACTATAAAAAAAAGAAAAAGATTAAGGCCAGTTGAAATTTTCTTAGAATTAGCCATTCTATAACTATACTAAAAGTTACCATAAAGGTGAAACACCCCCTAACACTACCAAGAAAAACACATTTTCATATACCAAAGAAAATCTAAAGAAATAAATGATCACTGTGCATAAGATTCCGAATACATAAGGAGCTTGATGTGCTTGTGCAACCATAGAAACCTTCTGTATTGTAGCACAGTACTGTGGTGGCAGAGGCCACTTATCTAATCTCTTCAAACTGCAGCAGATTACCTATTAACACAATGCCTGGTTTTTAGGAATATATTTGATTACAGCAAGTGTCCCTTTGTACCACCCATTAGCTACATGAGTTTTATATAAGAGGTATACAATTTTAAAACTTTAGTAATAAGACAAAACAGAGAGTCCCAAAAGGATAAAATTAGCTAAAAAAAACACTTAAAAACCCAATGGGTAATTCAGAGGAGGTAGTAGTGGACTTACCTCCTCCAAGCAGACACAAACGAAAGTGGTAATTTTCAGTAATAGTTTATTCAAAAAACAGCAATACTGTGGTATGAAGATCCAAATTACAGAAAGTTTGTTATCCGGGAAACCCCAGGCCCTGCACATTCTGGATAACGGGTCCCATAACTGTACTTAATACTCTACAATGTGAAGTGGTGAAAAGCTAAAATGCTGAATACATATATTCTACAAATTGGAATTTCATGACCTATAAATTATTGTTCATGGATAAAACTTTTACATTCAGTAAAGTTGATATCTTTTTTTAGATATATTTTTTTTATTACTTTAGGCACTTACTTCTCTGTTTCAATTGAGTGTCCCTAAGGGATGCAGTTTTATCTTTGTTATTTCTGCTGCAGTGACCATGAGCTATCACATGATGGTGTACAATCAAACAGCTTACAGGAGGCCGGTGGTGAGATTATTGGTTACTATCTTTTATTGTGATGTACATCACAACCTGTTATGGATCAAACTGGCTTTCCCTCAGATGCCGAAACCTCCACCTGACAATGGTTCTTTTTGATCCTTAAAAAACACTCTGTTAATCTCAATAAAGGATGATAATTTGATCAAATACGCTGCAGAATTAATTTTATACCTCTGATAGCCTATGCCGTTCTCTTTCATGATTTCAGTTCAATAAATGTTGATGCTCTCTTATGTGAATCCAATTAACTGGAAACGAAACCTTTCAGTTTCAATAATTATGGATGAAAAACAATGTGTTTTCTGGCAAACATGAAACTGCATGGAAATGTACCATCAGATTTGGCTCGTTTAAAGATTGATATATTGCGTTTTGTTGGACTCCTTGGTGACCATATTTATCTATTTTACAACAAGTTGGTTCATTATTCACTACATATACAATATTAAGATTATTTTGTTTCTGTTATAATGCAAAAAAAACTAATATATTGCTATAGAACAATCTAATACATTTTATAATAAGAACATTTTGTTTTAGGTAATATTTCTCTTTCAGTTGCTTCCGATTTTTTTCCCCCATTTTGATCATTTTTTATCTCAGGAGCTTTATCTAAACCTGACAATATTCTCCATTTTTTTCTGGCACTGCTTGTTTAGTTGATTTATTTGAATATGATTCTGGCACTGTCTCTCGTTCTCTCTCTTGCTGTATCTTACTGAGGTGTCATCCACTCAATCTTTATCTTACTGTCTTCCTTAGACTTAATATTTGTCTTTTCCACGTCTGCAATTCTTCCATATAAACTATGACAGCAATCCAGTTGGGAGATACAAAGATTTGCTGTTTCATTCTTTTATAATGGATATTTGTTATTTTTTTCCATTTTCTTCCCTTGGATTCGTTTTTGCTGTGTACGAGGTGCCAAGAATGCCGGATGTTTGCATGAATCACAGTGTTTGTTTACGTGAGACACCTCCATATCTATTTGTGACTGAACTCATCAAAAAGATTTCAACTCCCATCATGAGACAAGACCAAAAGTACTAAGATTTTGCTGCGAGCAACCTGTCTCTGTTTGTATCGGATTAATACTTTCATTGTATAAAATGTCATTATGGAAATGTTCCTCATTCTCAGATGATGCTGTCTCAATCTGTAACCTCACATTGTTCTCATTTCCACAATTCTTTTTACATTGCTACTATTCCCCACCTTCTGCTCTGTCTCTGGATTCCATTTTATGTATTTTTTTATCCTAATCTGCACACAATACGCACTTTTACAAAAATAACAGTAGAGGTTTTTTTCTTGTTACCTGTGTAGGGATGTATATAAACGAACCCTCAATAGGATAAGCCCTTAGATCAGTGATCCCCGACCAGTAGCTCGTGAGCAACATGTTGCTCTCCAGCCCCTTGGTTGTTGCTCTCAGTGGCCTCAAAGCAGGAGCTTATTTTTAAATTCCAGGCTTGGAGGCAAGTTTTGGTTGTATAAAAACCAGGTGTACTGCCAAACAGAGACTCAATGTAGGTTGATAATCCACATAGGGGCTACCAAATGGCCAATCACAACACTTATTTAGCACCCTAAGAACATGTTTCATGCTTGTGTTGCTCCCCAACTCCTTTTAATTCTGAATGTTGCTCACGGGTTCAAAAGGTTGGGGATCCCTGCCTTAGATGTTGCTAGCTAGATACCTGCAGAATGGGTGTTGCCCTTGGGCAGATGTATTGAGAGAGTTAAAGGCATCACCAGTAGTGACATATGCCCTGGGTAGTGTTGTGTTTCCTGTGATGCCTCAAAAATTTAAGGAAGGGGCAGGCAGTCTGGGTAGTTTTTATTAATGGTTCAGCTAGATAAAGCTAGAACAAAAGTTGACTTTCTTGAGAAGCATGAACATCAGAGGGCTAGATTCCCTTCTTAGTAAAGGATTTGATGGAACATTAGTACTCTGGTGGGATTACTTTTCGGAATGGTACCTCCAATGAAAAGGAGTAATCATATTCATCCTGAATTGCTTTCCACCAGTGTCCCAATGTATAAAGACCTATATTTCAGTTTACCTGAGCACTTTGGCATAGCCTTTGCTTAGGCCTTAAATGTGATAGACTTTAAGCTCACACCCAGAAGAATGCTCATAGGCAAATTCCTTTTTATGTCTAGCCAAATGTACACCATGTAAGCTTATAAACCATCAAATGCTAGGCTCTCTAAGGAAATAGTTTAAATGTTCTACCCATCATCAGTTTCAAGTACTTTCTTAAATAAGACTGACTTGTTGCTGACTTTTTGCAGAATTCTGGTGCTCAGTAACCTTCTGAATCTATTGGCTCTCTTCCAGGCCCAGACTGGCAATCTGTGGGATCTTGCAAATGCCAGAGGGGCTGCTATAAGGTGCCATAGAAAGTCAGTATTTAGTGGGCTGGTGGGGACTGTTTGGGCCTAGGTTGGGGCTATTTGGGCCTCTATGTACCTGAAATGCCAGGGCCTATTTTAATTCTCAGTCCAGATCTGCTCTCTAGTGATGGCCGAATTTATTCAGCAGGCACGAATTCGTGGAGAACTCCCGCGATTAGCCACCGTCAAATAAATTTGCAAAATGCCAGTGAAAATTTGCCTGACGCATAAAAAAAATTGCGATGAACGGCGAAAATGACATGCCGCGAGCCAAAGATGACGCGACTCATTTCACGAATTTTTCTCAAATTTTTTCCTTGCCCATCACTACTGCTCTCTTCTCCTATATAAACTTTCAGGAAAGGCTAGCTAAGGTATTGACATCTATCTCCTATTTCTTTAGGTGACCCTGGAGAACCTAGTTTGAATCCATGAATTGTTTTTTTTTGTATCTCTGCATATATGCACCCTGTAGATATTCTTTCATCACTATTTAAAACTTTTCCCTATGCAACACAGATTGTGTGTGCTTGCCAAGGTTTCGGGTTAGTATTCTTCCCTACGGTAGCATAGTTGCCTAGAAGGGAAAGGGCTAAAGGGGTAAATGTCTTTTATTATAATATTAGCAAATCCCACCCTCTAATGCCAGAAGAAGGATGAGAGTTGCAGAATTGGTCCCAGTTCCTGTTTGCCATCTGGTGCACAGGTATAGGATCCGTTATCTGTCAACAACTTATCCAGAAAGCTCTGAATTACGGGAAGGCCCTCTCCCATAAACTAAATTATAATGAAATAATTAAAAATTAAAAAAAAAATATCCCCCTTTTCTCTGTAATAATAATAATAATAATAATAATAATAATAATAAAACCCTGTACTTAATCTCAGCTAAGATATAATTAATCATTACTAGACACAAAATAACCCTATTGGGTTTAATTCATATTTACATCACCTTATCTGATAAACCCAAGGTCCCGAGCATTCTGGATAACAGGTCCTATACCTATACAAGCCTTTAGCTAATTTCCAGAACCTTCAAAATTTAAATAAGGGAGGCAAAACCTATTTTTTAAATACTAATTTCCAAAATAGAATGAAAAAAACAGAGCAGCATTTCCACTAACGAGGACTCAATTTTAAATCTAATCAATAAACGCAGGTGACTTATTGCTCAAAGACAAGTTTGTCTGCAGCACTGATAATGAGGATGGAATCCAATGCAATTTTGTTAATGAGCTTCATGAAAAATATTCAAGTGTTTAGCAGCTGTAACTCCCGCTACAAGTCCAAGTCTAATTTGTACTATGGTATTAGAATTCTAAATTGTATTTTCCTTGCTCTTGTATAACCATTGTATCTGTAAGATATATTTTATACTGCATATAATATATTGTGTGAGCAATGCTGTATAGTTTATTGTTTTGTTAATAGGACACCTACGGAAATCAGGAGTGAGGGAGGAGACGCACCCAACAAGGAAGACGGAAGGAGGTGAACAGGGAGGGCAGAAGATGGAGGGAGGGGACACACTAGGGTTGCCACCTTTTAAAATTTTTCTTATTGGCTAAAAGGGGGCGTGATGTGCCGTCAAAGGGGGCGTGTCGTGATGTCAAAGGGGGCGGAGCCACACAAGCGATCGGCTGAAGACGCAATAAAGGTAAGTTTTTATTGGATTTAATGCAAGGCAAGGGCCATTTTTAAGGGGTATTACAAATTTACCGGCAGCTACATTGCCGGTAAATTTGTAATACCGGCCCTGGCCTTGGCTGGTGTTTTACCGGCTAGGCCGGCAAAATACCGGCCGGGTGGCAACCCTAGGACACACACAGGGAGGAAGACGGAAGGAGGTGAACAGGGAGGGCAGAAGATGGAGAGAGGGGATGCACACAGGAAGGGAGATGGAGGGAGGAAGCACAGGGAGGGAGGGGAGGTGGAGCACACTAGTTGGTGCAAATTCACTAAAGCGCGAAGCGTCTAACGCTAGCTCTAATTCCCCAGCGTGATGTCAATTCACAACTTCGCCGATTCACTAACAGTGTCCCTGGAGAAAATTCACTAGTGAAGTAGACTTGCGCAACTTCGCATCCTTACGCCAGGCGAAGTTGCGCACTGACGAAGGGAGTTAACTACGCTAATTCACTAAGATGAACATTTTTCTGAACGTTACCTCTTAAGCTAGACGTTACTTAGCCAGGTCAGACCTGGCAGGTTCAATACAATAGATAGGAGTTTGTAAAAAAAAACTTGAAAGTCCCAAAAAATGCTAGGGTCTTTTACCTTTTGTAGGGTGAAAAACAGGGAAATGTTTTTGGGGGGTTACCCTCCTTCCCCCTACATTTCCTAACATATGGCAACACAACTATACAGGGGGTACATGTTTAGGGCAATAGAACAACTTTATTTTATTTATTAAAGGTTTCCTGGGCTTGTGTAGTGGAATGTAGTGACTGTAACATATACTTCTATTATACGCTTAAGTTTGCGCCGTATGCAAATTAGGCATCGCTAGCGTAAATGCGTTTGCCTGGCGAAGTAACAGTAGCGCTAGTTCGCTACCGTTCGCCACCCTGAGTGCAAATTCACATCTTATTGAATTTGCATAGCTCTTTGGCTAGCTGTCGCTAGCGCATTTTCGCACTTTTGTGAATTCGCCTCGTTGGCTCTTTGACCAGGGCTCACCAAGGCCTTAAAATGGCCCTGATGTTAGGAGCATTTCACACTTTTGTCAGAGGGTAAATAACTCCTGTGTACAAGCTTGACATCTTATGCAGTGTGTTAATTAGGATTGATGTTTCACCCCTTAAAACTGCATGCAAAATTCACACCAGAAAAAGATACAAAGTTTCTGAAACTTAATTAAATAAGAGGCTTTTGGCAAAGAGCCCAGAATACTCAGCACCTGCACTTAGATATATTTTGTAATCAATAAGACAAGCAGGTCTCTTGGGAAAACAATTCACCTTCATTTGCTAAACTGTAACAACACATAACATGACCCTAAAACACCCAGAAATGTCTTCTAACTTTCCATAAATTGCCAAGTTTTGCAAAATACTCTTTGCGATGGCAAAATGTTATTATATGCACTGCAAAAGTTGACAAAAGCCTTTTGGTCGTAAAGTTTGTGAGTAAGTCATTGAGGCCTATAATGGGTCAAACAAACAGCTAACATGGTCACTAACAGTCGCAATGGTTTTGCAAACACTTCTTGTGCTAACGAAACATATTAAATCCCACAATAGAGAAGTAAAGTCATGGCAATTATATCTGATTAATAGAATGATGCAAATCTAAAG
>CM044435.1:119863915-119877230 GCA_024363595.1 Xenopus borealis | reverse complement strand
GCAGCTTCTTCTTCTTCAGTAATCTTTGTATCTTCTTTCAGCTCTTTGGCGATTCCCATGAGTTTAGGTGCATGTGCAGTTGTCCGGAACCGGGAAATTGCTCCAACCAAAACTGCGTTCAATACACGAAGATTACCGAAGAGGAGAAGATGTCTGCCATGAACTCCGATGCCTGAATCTGCCACGAGGGGGTGAGTAAAAAGTTAGGGGCATATGCCCAGGTATCAAGTAGGCTGGGGGGAGTGGGGTGTTTTATTCTCCTTTAAACGGGATGTTCATCTTCCAACACTTTAATCAGTTCAGTTGGTTTCAGACTTACCCCCAGAAATAAAGACTTTTTCCAATGACTTTCAGTTTTCTATGTGTGACTGTTTTTTCCAATATTGAAGTATAAAATGCAATTTTTCACCTTCAAAAGCAGCTCTGGTGGGGGGGTTGCGGACTTGTAAACTGTTTTAAATTAATAAATTTATTTGATACATTTCTTATCTTTGTTCTCTGAGTTTCATTATAGGCAGCTGTTAGAATTGATACAATAGTCGCTAATACTCCAGAGATGCTGCTGAGAAATGAATCAACTAAATGTTTCAAAATTGTAACAGTTTAGAGTCTGCACCTGAATTACTGAGCTGCCAGACTCAAACACCAGAGACACGGACATTACACTTAGATTTTGGGGAATTTTTTTTAAAGCAGTCGAAAAAAGTCTTTATTTCTGGGGAACAATCTGAAACCAACTGAACTGGAAAAAGTGGTGGAAGGTGAACAACCTTGTTTATTGGCAGCTGTTAGTATTGATATAATAGTTACTAATATCCACAGATGCCGCTGAGTAGTGATGGGCGAATATTATTATAAACAAAAAAAAAATCTCCATTCTAACACTCAGTAGACCTTTCCTTAAACAATAATGCACATATATTTGACTTATTTGATCACTGGGCATTTAGGGCAGGTTGGATACAACTAAGTTTTTTTTTTTGCTATAGGTGATGTTCTGGAGGTCACCCGACCATATCATCTTATAATAAACATGTTGCTTGTTGTGTAGAGCAAAAGTAATCATAAACAAGCCATCATCCTTCCACATGAGCTAAGGTAGCCGCCTACCCTGGTTACAAATGTGTCTGGAAATGATTAAGTAAACACAACCCCATTTGCTTCTCCCATTTCCTCCAAACAATAGTTGCTGATGAAAGAATAAATCAGTCAGATCAGCAGGGCTGTGAATCGTGTGCAGGTACCAAGACAAATGGTTCTTCATTTGATCAGGCTGCACATTTTTATCAATAGCATCTTTATTTAACTCTTCTGCAAGTGGGAAAGGTCCCCCCCTCCTCTCCCTTCAGTAAGAAGTCTGGGCCATAGCAGAGGGAGCTTCAGTAATAAACTTTCCTGGCTCAAAATCCCATCTCTTCTCACGGATCAATACTCCACGTAGACAGAAAATACATACACTTGAGAAGGAGTGTATCTTTATTTCCATGCTCTTTGATAAAGTATAATGGCCTGATTTGATTAAGCTGAGTTTCTGAGACAATAAATTGATTTTAAATGTGTTATAAATGTAGATGCTTAATGCTTTCATTTCCCAGGGACCGTTAAGATCTATAGGCCTGACAATATCCTAACTCACTTTGTACTAAATGTGAGTCCCGTATGGAGACCACAGGCCTAATTATAAAAGGATTTAGCCACTTTGATTAATTTTATCAGAATCTCGGATTTAATAACATGGACACGCTCTGAGCTTTCCTGTAAGTTGAACGTTCATGAATGATCAATCACCGACTGTATTTCACACAGACCTCTACTTATTTTATATCCACAGATCCAGACAGTTAAATCTTGGTGAAGATGCCACTGAATAAAACATTTCCCCTAAGACGACAAAAACAAACAAAATGGTGTTAAATTATTAGAGTACAAGTGCCCCTGTAATTAAAATAACAAACTTTAGCTTGAATGGGGGAAAAGAAAGATCTTTCTGCTATATAAAACTATTATAAGAGACTGGATTGTGCATAATATACACAGAAAACATCACAGACTACAAGTAGAAAGGTTTGCTTCTCACTGGAAGGAACTGTATAAAGCTAGGCAAGTCATTGCCACCATACAGAGCAATCCTGTATTAAATCCAATTGACTGGGCCAAGGGATCATTAATGTTATGATATTTTTCTACTGTCCTATTAATTCGGTCCATCATATTTGTTAGAAACCACTGGAACAGCAAGAAGTAAAAAGATGCCCATCCCATCTGTACAACGGTCATACAGAATGGAGGGTTCAGCAGCCTCCACAGGGGATCAGGGGCCCGCCCTGGCCACCAATGTAGCTTCCTTGGCATGGATCAGGGGCCCACAAGGGGGTCAGGAGCCCGCACAGGGGGTCAAGGGCCCACAATGTTGGTCAGGAGGCCTGCATTGATGGTCAGTGGCCCACACTGTTGGTCAGGGGCCTGCATTAGTGGTCAGTGGCCTGCATTGGCTGTCAGTGGCCTGCATTGGTGGTCAGTGCTCATTGGCACTTACCTGCAACTGAGGGGGGTCTCTCTTCCACGGCCTCACATGGCAACTTCTTCTTCTCCAGTTGCGACTTCTTCTCTACAGGCAATTTATTCTCCTTCTCCAGAGGTGACTTCTTCTCCTTCATCCTGTGGGGTCTTCAGAGTCCATGAAGTAGCACCATCTCCAGGAAGTAGATGCTTCTCCATAGGCGCGTTCTGTCTTCTGTCTGCAGGCGCAGGTTGCCAGTGGTTTAAATAGAGTCGCAACCCCATGCTTTGTTGACGTCACTGAAATGTTCTGTGCATGTGCACATCACACACAAACACCAGAAATAGTCAGAAATGGTGGTGGGGGGGGGGGATGTGTAAGAGTGTTGGGAGACTGGAGACAGAGATCAAAATCTGGTAACTCCTGAAAAAATGGTGGGGTTTGACAGCTCTGGACATGCAAATTAGAGACTCCAAATTTCTAATCCGGACAGATTTTAAGGGACAAGTGTCTTTTAAATCAGGATTTGTGCCCCATAGGATACTAGTACTTATCTCTAGGGAATTAATCTGACCACCCCTGAATGTAATAAAGCAAAGGAACCAGTTTAACAATTCTTAAACTCCAACCATCAGCCACTAAACCCTGTGATAGATCCCTAACTCTTGAGTGATGTCTTCCTTCATACAGCTCGGCTTCTTGTCGATCAGGTCTTCTTTTAAGTATGAGTATGTTTTTAAAAAGTAAAATAAAAACCTGCCACCTAAAACCTGCCGAGCATTTTATTTGAATGTAGGGAAGCAGGGATTTTCGAATGAAGAAACCACATGAGGGTTTCTGCACAGTCATGTGGTTTTAGCCAAAGTTGGAGCCGGAAGTTTGGAGCCTAAGGTTGGAGCATTCTTAAATCGTTCCCAAAAACTCTACATAGAGAATCTTCCCTCCCAAAGTTCTATAGCTACAGTATGTGGAGATCAGTATATTCTAGTTTGAGCTCAGTTAGAATATGGTGTGGTGTTTGTAAAAATATTTTTCATGCAAATTCACCATTCTAAGATATATAATCATCATCATTTCAATTATTATCATTTGATTGTTAACTTTTTATAGTAAAGGAAGAGGAAGATATGAACAAAATAACTTCTTGGCCCACAGCAGAAACCATCATTTTGATGTGCTTTGAACACTCAAGGTTTCTTTTCATTCTTGGCCTTTTCTTTTTAAGATGTGAAATAGTTGTGTGTTGACTTTGTAGATCTTTTGATATCTTTTGCTGCAGTGACCTGAACTGCCACTGCTGGGAAACTAATACAGGGCACTCTTTATGGATCAGATGTGAGGGAAGAATGCAGAAGATACAGTGGAGAGTAATAAAAAAAGCCCACAGCTAAGAATTCTGCTCAATAAAAATGTCAACTGCTCTATCCCCTAACAGATAATAACTGGGCATCACTATGATGTATGGCTGCAAGTCACTTAGAAGCATTATCATCAAAACTCTATTTTAAAGAGCAGTATGACCAATTATGTATCAGGTGTGTGACTGAGCAGCATAAGGCCAAATGAAAGGTGTACTGGGTCCAACTGAATACTTTCATATTGTTAGATCAACGGCAGCACAGATAGTCCTATTTGTAAGGACCCTGTGGGTCAAAGGGATTTTTTGAATGTGACCCTTTTATCCAAAAATGCTGTTTTACAGGTTTTCATTTCCATAAGGTTCTATGGATAGCAACTGCCATTTCTTGAGGCAAGGTGCCCCTAAAGCAGAAATGCTTTCAAGTCCCAGAAACAATGGGTGAAATGGAGAAAACATAGTTAATAACCACACTACTACAGATAATCAAGCAAACAGGCCTGCCATCTACTCATAAATGAGTGAATTTCCCCTTCCAATTTCTAAGAGACCAGACAGACAGCCTTCTCCGGGTACAGTTGTAAAGATGAATGCCTTGCTAATATAATTTGCTGTTTAACTAAACAGTAGATAGATGAATATTGTCTAATGAAACAATTCTCTGTGCATGTGCATGGGTATATACAGTACAAACCATTCACAATCTATTTCCACTTTCTTCCTTAGTATTAAGATGTAGTACCGTGTTAGCCATTCAAAAAAATGTATAAAATGTAAAGTTTGGTGATACCTTTTATTGGCTAACTGAATAAGTAACAGTTGCAAGCTTTCGGAGCACACAGGCCCCTTCGAAGGGGCCTGTGTGCTCCGAAAGCTTGCAGCTGTTACTTATTCAGTTAGCCAATAAAAGGTATCACCAAACTTTACATTTTATACACTTTCTTCCTTCTTATTTTTCCCCCTTTATATGTCACATAATTTCCTTTATCTGTCACATAATTAAAATGTAATACATTATTTTTGGGGGCAGATTTATGAAAATGTGAATTTAGAGCCTAATAGATAAAAAAAATCACCCATGTTCTATTCATTCCTACGATATATTTAGAATTGCATTTATCAAATGGTGAGCTCTAACTTTCAACCATTCTAAAAATCCCATAGAAATAAATAGCACATGGGTGAGTTTTTATTTGTTAACTCTAAACTCATATTTTCATAAATCTGCCCCTAAATTACATAAAGTTTACTCATTGCTTATAACTTTGCCTTGACTTAATTTACTGTTATATCATCTCATAATGCATATCTAGCGCTAACTAAAACAAAAATAATTCGACAGAAAGTGAGGCAAATCATTAATATTATGCATGAGTGAGTTAGTGGGTTTATGCATGAGTGAGTGGGTGGGTTTACATGTTTGAGTGGGTTTATGCATGAGTGAGTGGGATCATACATTGTTAGTGTTAACCTTTTAATAGCCAGAGTGGCAGTTATCTAAAGAGTTTCAAAGACACCGTTCACTGATTACATTTTTATGGGGGAGGGTTACATGTACAATACAAAAACTATAAAATCCACATTAGATTACATGACAACACAGGACCCAGTGCAGTCTGTATATTCTGATTATAAATCTGTCTTGCTGTATTGGCTTCTAGCAGATATTATTTGATAATATTTTGATAATTTATGACAATCCCTAAGGTTAGCCCAGATCACACTGAGCATGTGCACAGTCTTGGTCTTGCAAAGATGTATATCAAAGTTACAAGATGACAGCCCCCTGTGGCCAACTTTGAAATCATAAATCATTTGTTTGATAAGTCTTGTGGTGCAGTAAATTCATGTTTATGTTTAGTATACAAAATACAGCATTTCTAGCCTTTCCATGTCCTTTAAAAAGAAAGGAAAATAGCAGTTATGCATGCAAGGTAGGAGCATAGCAGGGCCATGAATAGCAGAGCAATGTAAATACAACCCCCCCCACACACACACACACACACACACACACACACACAAGCACACTAATATGTGGATGAAAACCTGTTTTCTGGGGGGAAAGAGGTCGAAACATTGCAGGATTCTGCCCAGGCACTAGTGATGAATTATAATGGACATTACAAAACAGCAGGCCATGGAGACCAATGGGCTAATAATTGGTGCCTCCTGGGGGGCTTCTGTATGGGGTCCATGATTACTGACAGTGGCCCTGAAGTGTTTACAGGAATAGTAACACCAAAAAATAGTACTTTTAAGTAATTGAAATGAAATGCACTGTTGCTCTGCTCTGCTAAAACTGGTGTGTATGCTTCAGAAACTCTACTATCTACTATAATTTATATAAACAAGCTGCTGTGTAGTCATGGGGGCAGCCATGGTGAACAGGCACAGGTTACTTAGCAGATGACAGATAAACTCTGTAGTATACAATCAGAACATATCTGTTATCTACTGTGTAACCTGCCATTTGAATGGCTGCCCCCATGGCTACACAGCAGCTTCTTTATATAAACTATATTTGTGTTTCTGAAGCAAACAAACCAGTTTTACCAGTGCATGGCAACAGCATATTATATTTTAATTCCATTAAAACACTTTTATTTTTAGATATTACAGTTCCTTTAACTCCCAAAAAAAGGAAAAGATATGGGATGAAAAAGTAAAAAACATAAAAACAGAAGGAAAAGAGAGAAAAAAACAAAACATTTTGAGAAAACAAGGGTGAAATAGCAGATAGGCACAAAGAATGATCTCCCATATGCACTGACTGGGGGAGCAACCTTGCAAGTGGTGCAGACTACAGCTGTTCTTTGGGATTCCTCCTGGTGAAGGATTTTGTAATAAACATTAAAATTGCTGCAACCCCCTGCCTCACCCTCTGCCCCATGTTAACTCTCTGGACCTCTAAGACTTTGCAGAGACCAGCAACTGCTGCACTTTTTAACTCATCCCATTCACCTTGGCTATATAGTCATGCATTATATAAGAAAATGGGGTAATCCCACCTGCAGCCCTTCCTGAGCCCTTATAAAATAAAATGAAAATGGTGTTTACTGGACCCTTTCAGTGATGTTCAGTGTGTCTGGATTTGGGGAAATAATGTCTTGTGGAACTTGTGTTCAAATAATAAAAATATATTCCAATATTCCCCTTCCTTTCCTCTTTTTCTATGACCTCTCATCATTCAACAAAAATAAACATCAATATTCCTGTATAATGTATTTTGGTATGGAGTTGTCTGCTTTGCCATACAAAGTTTCCTAATTCTTAACATTCTTTTACAAATATATCTAGAATATCAGCCATAAAGCATAACAAAAGCAGTTATTTGTGGAACAATAAGATGTAACACAAAGGTGGTGACAGGGACTTCCGGGAAGGAGCCAAGCAGGCACGAGCTCCTCACGACTCCAAAAAATACGAAAAGAAACCGACTCAAACTATTGTGGAAAGGAAAAATCAACAGGGAGGATAAGCTGGCAGACAAAAGACTGATTTATTCAGGACTGGCTCTCTGCTTCAACACCCAGAGTCCTGAGCAATGTGCTCCGTCCCACCAAAGCCCCCCCATATACCATACAAGGGGCAGGAGCCGTTCCCACAGCTTAGTGGGATTGGACATTACTGACTTCTTTGGGAGAGAGTGGAAGTAGAACTCTCACAAACTTACCGACAAAGTGGAGAAGCTACAAAGAAGGCCAACGTAATATCTGAGCAGTGCGCCTTGGTTGGGTTGCGAGAGCTGCCTGAAGATAGAGGACGGTTCTGACCAAACTACAGAATGGGGTGCGTGGAGTGTGGACGGTGAGGGCTAACATAGAGGAGTAGGATAACGCATACCTCCAACACTAAACAGCGCGCATCCACTGGAGCGAACCACATGGCACCCACAAGGCCTGCAAGACACAGTGAAAATAACTGTAAATAACAGACTTTTGGCAGGTAGTAACAGTACTGTAGTAAAAACTACGGGGACGCCCGCCACTAGCAAAATGCATAGGGAGGAACATGCCAAATTTTACCAATTGATGAGCACACTTAAGCAAATGCACAGGGAGTATGTCACCACACCAACTGAAGCATCTAAAGACAAGTATATGGAAGCCAAACAACTTTTAGAAACATCCCGAGACAAAAAAAATTTAGAATACACCAAATACATTTTACAGGTGGGGGAACAAAACAGGGAAACTCTTGGCTGCCCTCATTAAAGGGCATGTAAAGGCAAAAAAAAAAAATCCCATTTTTACTTTTTTTAATGAAATATGAATCTATTTTCAATATACTTTAATTAAAAAATGTCTACCTTTTTTTTTAAGAAACCTGACTGTATTCAGTGAAATTCTCCCTTCATTTAATGCTGTGGACTGTGCCAGACAGTCCCTAACTGCTGTGCAGGGAAACAATCATACTTATGAACAGCAGGGGGAGCCCCCGCCTTACTTACCAGCTGTGTAGAACTCAAACAGCTTTGTTTCCCTGTAGATCCCTAAGCAGCCCAGGCCACACTGAGCAAGTGCACAGTCTTAGTCTTGCAAAGATGTTTAACAAAGTTACAAGATGGCAGCCCCCTGTGGCCAACTTTGAAAGCAGTAAGCTCATGTCTATGTTGTCCTATAAACCCCACTTCAAAGTTAGACAAATCCTCAAACTACAATCCCCAGGGAATAGAACACCGATTTGTACCTTCCAAGTTATTAACACTCAAGGAATACTTTAAAAAAAGTACATGCAGCTGAGGACCCACAAGAGGAACTAATAAACCACATTCTATACAAGGCCTCTCTGTCAGAGATAACCCAAACACAACGGGGCATGCTCAATGCACCCATAACAAATGCAGAAATACAATATGGACCTTGGCCAACATCAAATCAGCAGGCCCAGATGGATACACTGCAGAATACTATAAAATCCTAAGTCCAGATGCCATACAACTACTGACAAATGTCTACAAGACCATATATCAAAAAGGGGAAATTACCAAGGAACAAATAGAGGCATACACAAAATTACTCCCTAAACAACACAAAGATCCAACCCAATTAAACTCATACCGCCCAATCTCCTTGTTGAATGTTAACTTTAAAATATTATCTAAAATCATAGCCCAAAGACTACACCTTTTACTACCGGACCGCTAAATACAGCATCAACTGGTCTTTGGGCGCCATCGCCATACAACAAAGGGAATTCGAGCAGCAATAGCTGCAACACTAATTTACACACAACAACAAAACACCAGAAATGTCCTTCAAAGCCTTGATGTGGAAAAGGCATTTGACAATATATTGAAGCCCTTCCTGTTTCAGATGCTACAACATTAGTAACCTAGGAACCACTTTTGGAACATACATATGCAATCTATATACAAATGCACAGACTAGACTACTAATAAATTGAACTATAACAGACTCCATAAACATACACAGAGGCACTAGACAGGGTTGCCCACTGTCACCCCCTACTATTCAACCTAACCTTAGACCCCCTTCTGAGAATTCTCCAAGATATGCTGATCTTTAGAGGTATTAAAATAGGAGAACGCGAAACCAAATTCACAGCCTTTGCGTTTGCAGATGATCTCCTCCTATACATAGCGAATCCTAAACATGCTCTAACACGCATCCTTTCCACTATCCAGCAATTTAGACTGGCCTCCGGATACTGTATCAATGTCACCAAATCAGTAATAATGCTGCTGAGAACTAAGGGGAAACGTAGATGGGGTAACAAATACCATCTTACATGGGCCAGGGACGAGATCACATACTTTAGCATCAAAATTCCGAAAGACAACATGAGCTTTATACCCGTAATATCACATGCAGCATAGAGGAAATAATGCAGGAACTAAAAAATTGGCAATCCTATCATCTTTCTGCTATGGGAAGAGCAAATCTGCTAGAAATGGTGGCATTATACAAATTATTAGTCCAGGAAAGAGACATCCAAGCACTTTATAAACTGTTTAGAAATGTTATATGGACTGGGAAAAAGCACAAATTAGCCTAAAAAAAACTCCAGCAAAGCACTTTAAATGGAGGCCTCAATAATATGGCAGCTACAATAAGACATTTAAAAGACTGGATTCACAGTTCGGACATCTACACTAACACATAACAAGGACAACAGTTTATCCCTCAAACAAATATATTACATATTCTACATATGCATAAAGCGGAACTTCCAACTGACATCACAGAAAACCCCTTACTATATTCTACATGGCAAACCTGGAAGGAATTGAGAAAACAAAACAACTTAAATAGTAATCACTTACCTACCCCTTCCACTGAATTCTGACTTCCAGAGTGGGCGGGCACTAGAAATATAACAAAGTTGGAGGCAAGAGGGGGTGACAACAGTGCACCAATTGACTAAATATGATAATCGCAAACCTTTAACACTTGTGCAGTTTCAAACCAAATGTCCCTTCATAATGCACAATATATTTGCCTTCCTATAAGGCCAGCAGGACCATAAGCAGCAGACAAAGACATAATTCTTTGGATAGCTTCCTCTGAGGAGCTATATAGCAAAACTATTAATTCCTACAAGACAATATTGACTATGACAGTTTACCTACAGGACCCAAACAATGGACAATAGATATACCAGAATTAGAAAGAGGATATATTAAAAATGTACAAACAATTATGGCATACCTTACCTTCAAATATATGTAGGGAAATGTTTCTGTTGCAGGGAACCTATCTGACCCCAGAAATACTTTTTAAAATGAATATGAGGGAGAGCAGTGATTACCAAAGCTAATCTCATACACTGTCTACGGGCCTGTCCATTTATACGAAGGTTCTGGAATCAGGTACGAAACTATACAGCAAGACACTTAGTTAACTATATCCCATTGTCAGCCTGGGCACTTTGGGGCACAACTCCGAACATTAATACCAAAATCACACAGGTTGCAAAAAGGCTTCTCTTGATTATAACAGCAGTGGCAAAAAAAACAATATTACAAGTGTGGATAGCTAATACCCCTTCCACTTTCAAACTTTTCCTGGAGAAATTATGGATTGGGTAAAGGCATCTCTAAATAAAGACACAATAGTCCAAAAGTTTGTTTGATACTTGGGAGATGTTTATTGAAATCATCCCACAAACAGTAAAGGTAAAGTTACATGAGTGCTTCCAATATACAGAATGGTATATCAAAAGAACTGTGAGAGTGTAACGATTGGTATCCCAAAACCCAGAACAAACCCCAAGGTCCCAGTCGCGGCTCACTTTTCTGCCTTTAACAGCCGCCTTTCACTTTGGGAGGAGCCCTCAGCTAATTGGATGCCGCCAAGTCTTAATGTGAGAGGACCAGGGGGAGAGTTCTGGGCGAGCAAGGGAACCGCACGTGGAACAAGAAAGGAGGACAAGAAGCATAGTCAAGGAACAGGCAGGGTCAATAACAAGGATCAGACAGAAGCGTAGTCGAGGTCACAGACAAGGAGGTCTGGACAGGCAGCAAGAATCAAAGTCAGGAACAGGCAAGAAGGTCAAACACAAGAATCACAGTAGAAACACACCCAGGAACTCACAATAGCAGAACCTATATTGGGCAATGATTCAGGGCAGGGGTCTTTATAGGCTAATGGCTTACACTGATCACATGGGTCTGATAGATCAGTGATTTTCAACCTTGGTCCTCCAGCTGTTAAGAAACTACAAGTCCCACAATGCATTTGCCTGACTGTGGCTGTCAGACTCCTTCATTGCATTGTGGGACTTGTAGTTCTTTAACAGCTGGAGGACCAAGGTTGAAAATCACTGTGATAGATAACAGCTAAACAAAGCCCTGCCTTACTTGCAGTTACACGTATAGCAATGGGAGTGAACCAGGGCAAAACCTGACTGCTCACAAAAAGCAATGGCAAGTCGAACAGCCCAGAAACACTAGGTCCCTGGTTCAACTCCAAGCAGGTCATTAAAGGGAGGAAATCCTCCTATTAACCTGTGACTGAATGTGTAGAAGTATGGATGAGACCTCTGGCACCACAGCATTGGAGACAAAATGAGACCAGGAAATAGAGATAGTGAAATGATTATCACTTTTATCTTGGTTATAGAAAAGGTTAACTTGTTATTTATGTTGACAAGTTTTTGCATAAAATGTGAAGACCATTCATATGACTTAATAACCTACATTTAAGCCTACATCTCGGTATATACCTGGCATGATGGAAACTCAGATTATATAAAACAGGAATTAACAGCAATAAATGAAAATGTCAAATTCAAGATCTGTTTGTAAATACCTTATAACACTGTTAACATATGGATCTGACGTTTAAACAATGTCAAAATATAAAAACAAATGCAAATATCCAGAGATGGAAGAATTATACCTGACCATTGCTCTAATAAAAAAAAATGTTATGAAAAAAAAAGATGGTGACAGAAGGTGAGCTTTAGGCTGACATGAATTGCAATAATCCTCATGCATGTCATACAATACTGAAGTCACCTTTGCTGTAAGTCTGCACAGTGGATTGATGAGTGTGAGGAAAGAGTGCACATAGAAAATTCTGTTACCTTGGTTTTGTTATTGCAAATAACTGAGAGCTGAGACAGGCAGGAATATTTTTAGGCAATGTAATAGCAGGTTTAACACTAAAGTGTTGAGTTGCTTAATCCTGATGTGAGAATTTGAGAAGAAAGATTCCCAGAGTGTTAAGCAATTAGATTATCATAGTTTATAACATTGATGAACTTTCCAGAATAAATATTTTGAACTGCGATTTTGGTACCTGAGAAGAAAAAAGTGAAGGAACCATTTTCTGAAGGTGGCACCAAGACATGGTGAGAGGTTTTCGTGTGAAAGATTTGTGAGAAAATATAGAAAGCTGCCTGTGGCTGTCAGCGAATATTATATAGCTTGTGTGTTTCCTGTGTGTGTGTTTGGATATAACAGAGAAAAGGCTTTTTAGGAGCAAAGTGGAAAGGACAAGCACAAATTGTAAGGGGGTTACTGAAAAAGTTAATTGACACTTTATAGATTGTCACCAAAAATCAGTGTTGGAAAAACATGTGTGAATGCAGGAAAGCAGGAGATCTAGTGTACCCTAACCCCCCTGCTCAAGAGAACCTTAAAAAATAATTAAATAAAACATTGAAAGAAAACAGAAAGGGAAGGGTGTACAATTAAATAGAGATGCCCCAAAGATCACTGGTAAGCGATACTGTGAAAATAATCAAAGAAACCTAATGGTAGAAATGGCTGCTGTTGCTAAATACATGGAGAGGACCATTTATTAAAGGTCAAATTTTAGTGGTATTAAAGCTTTTTGAAACCATGATTAAGCTCTATTTTCTTAAAATCATGAAAGCCACGAAAGTTATTAAAAGTCCTGAATTTAAAAAGTATGAATATGGAAAAAAGTGCATAAAAATTATTTCTATGGGACCTCGATTTGACTTCAGCTTTTACTTGGAGAAGTTTG
>CM044435.1:119831243-119843036 GCA_024363595.1 Xenopus borealis | reverse complement strand
AGGCAGAAGCAAGAGCAGAGATCAGGGAGCCTAGCATCGATTCTAGATTTAGGGTGCCAAACCTGACACTGGGTTTATTGCCTTTCCTGCCAAAGAAAAGAGGACTTTTTGTTACATAGCAGTTACCTCTTTGGAGGGGATGGATTTTTATATGAGCCATTTTATGATGTTAATTCTACCTAGCCAAGACATTTGAAGATTGAACTACTTTGTATTAATACTTTGTATTATACAGGGCTGCTAAATGTGGGGTAACGCATAAGCATAGCTAATTCATTTGAACCCATAGCCAAATAGATAAGTTCAAGAAAGACACATGGAAACAATATGGCAGCTTTTACCTGTATATATCAATGCAAATATGCATTCATACTCTGTTCTATCAACACTATGCCCTCATAAGTTAGTATGCTTTCAATGGGAAATAATTGCACAATAATCCCTTCTATAACTATTTATTTTTCCTTTAGCACTCACTGTCATATGCATAAAAACCTAAAGCGCATTCCAAGAATTCATGATTGCCTAACTTGCAGTGCACCGAATATGATTGAGGTCAAGCTGAGGCAATGAATTTGAATACACCAGCCATAAAGCAGCCTGTCTAAGGCCCCTGTCAATTACAAGAATATCACTTCTGACTACAAATAAAGACACTGAGCCCCGGTGCGTTTGCTGCAAGGTGCCGACGTGTGTCCGCCGAGCAGTAAAACTTGACAGATGTTTGTAGGTGGGAAAAATAAGACTATAATGATTTTTATCTTTATAGGGGCAGGGATACAACATAATTGTCGGCAAACAATTATGATAGTAATGTACGTAATTATAGCAAATAAATATGGTCATGCTAGCAGTGTCAACCATGTTTTTCAAATATGAAATAATATTGTCTATAGCAATGTCATTTGCTTGTAACCTATTCTGCTATTAATATTCTTAATAATAATAGAAAAACATCTACAATATTTCGAAATGGGGAGACCTCCAAGTCTTCACGTGAAGAATTTTGTCTCTAAGCCAGCTGTGTGAGCTGAGTATCTGCAGGTCCATAGAGATAACTGCTTGATGAAATGTTAATGGTGTTGTTACCCTACCCAGGAGGAACATGTGCAAATAGAATGATGTCACACGAGGAAGCCACAGCCTTCTTCTGGTTCTGCTTTTGGTCTATGGCACTAGAAACTTTTTCCAGCCAGTACTGAAGCTCCTCTTCAATGAAAGGGGTGGCTTTTAGTATGTCATAGAATGGATAATTTGAAGCAATTTTTAGGGCTCTTACACACAGTTTTTTTTTTTATGCTCTCCCCTGCGTTGCGATTTCTTCTGTTCAGTAGCAGGGGAACGCAGGAATATAAGCACTCAATTATTGTGAAAGGGGCTGGTGAAATGCAACATGCTGCGTCCCACCTGCGTTTGGCGCATGCATGCGTCTGTGTGAGTACAGCCCCCTTGGCAATAATTTTGTGCGTCTACTCCTGCGCTCCCCTTTTGCTGAACGGAAGAAAGCGCAATGCAGGGGAATGCAAGAAAGAATTCCCGTGTGTAAGAGCCCTTAAACTGGCCTTAATTTTTTTTCTTTTTTATAGTTTTTGAATTATTTGCCTTCTTCTTCTGCCTCTTTCCAGCTTTCAAACTGGGGTCACTGACCCCATCTAAATCTGTAAGGCTACAAATGTATTGTTATTGCTACTTTTTATTACTAATCTTTCTATCCAGGTGCTTTCCTATTCATATTCCACTTTCATCATCATCATTATCATCATTTTTTTATAATGATTGAAAAATGCCAGAGCCTCTTGTGCCACAGACCTAAAACCAGCCATGAAGGAGACTCCCATCATGTATGGAATTATTCCATATGAAGCTATCACGAATAGTATGCATGATATTTTAAACCAAGCAAAGACCATACAGGACTAATTGGACTATGTTGTAAGAAACCCCGTGTTTCCTGTTAATGCTGGAGCCATAAATTGTAAATAGGTATTTCTTTATCAAGGACTTACGGTCAGAAGCTGAAGCTTTTGGGGACCCTTGACAACAGGGTGCCATGTAACATGAAGCAGAACTATATTATTTACTGTATAGTGTATTCAGTGCACACTTGTGCTTCCTTATGTTACAGGGCTGCTCTGTCTGCTCTGAGCCTAGTCAGGTAAAATATATGCTCAGAAAACTCTGAATTACGATGGGGGGGACTGCTGTGATGAACCAGACAATTTTCTGCTCGCCACTGGTGAGAAATTCAATATGCAGTTATAGTATTTTTAGCATATGGCACTCAAGAAGTGTACTTTATTTTAATAGCCTCGCAACCTTAATATCCCTGCAATAATGTTTGAAATCACCAGCATGTGTTTGGATTTACTTGTACAGGTGTAGCTTCTGTTAGCTTCAACCTCAAACCCTTTCTGACCAGCATAAATATAAAAACAAGTATTTCTCCTAGAGGAGTTATATGTGTGAGTATGTACACAAAGCAGAACATACTGTTCCTGGAGAGACAGAGAGTGTGAGAATACAAACTGGTTCCCATCTGAGCATCCAAAGGGGCTGGTAGTCGCACTGTATGCCTGAATGTGCTGGATTCACCTGAAGAGAGCTCTAAAGTGTCCAAAGAGGATTTGTGAATATCCTGTTTAAAGGGACAGTACCCTAAAGAAGCGCTTGAAGATAGAGACTGTATTATTAAATGACTTCTTTAGTTAGTTAGCTTGGCAATAGGAAGTTAGTTAGTGCCCTATTGCCACCAGTTAGGAATGCTGCATGTGCTATTTGGCCAGTTATTTTATACAAACCGTATTTAGTTTAACCCAGGGGTGTCCAAACTTTTGGCTTCGAGGGCCACATTGGAAAAACAAAAACTGTCTGGGGGCCAGAAATGAAATGTAGGTGGAGACTGGGCAGGGGGCAGGGTTGTGATGATGGGCAGGAGATGACAATGTAAATTGTTAAACCCAATATAAATACAGTTTAGCTAGTCATAAGGCATATAAGCATCAGTCCCCGGAGTTGTACGTGTATTTACCTGTCAGCAAAGCTTTTACAACACCGCCTATTCTCTCCCGCAGGAAGTGATCTGGTAAGGACCTGAAGACACTGCTTGAAAACACTGTGTACGGTGTCCAAACTACCTGCTGTGTCCAATTAAAAATGGATTGCGGGCCGTAGTTTGCACACCCCTGGTTTAACCAATACTGTATGTGTGTTATTACTGTATTCCTAGTGGGGCCACCCGTAGGTGCATTCCAGGATCCCTCTGGGTGGAGGCACTACAAGTACAAGTACCCAGGCTCTCCAAATCCCAGTGTGGACTGGCTCTAGTTTGTTCCGTGCCATCAGTTAAGCGCATGGAGTGTAACACCTACAAAGGGGTGTCAAAAGGGTTACATCACCTTTCAGGGGTAAAAATGAATCAGGTGGGAAATAGTTCATCGATGTCTCAGAAATGGCATAGGTTACCATTAATGTTAGCAAGATCACTATGGAGCACGCTGTGCTTTCCATCCATATGGAAGGCATTTAGCCCGTCTCTCCAAGTCTCTCACAGTGACTGCCCATTCACTCACCTCCCCTTAGTTTCACCACTAAAAGGCTAAAAAGCCACCCAAAATTACTTACCTAGGGATATGATCAGGGGCATGGCCTTGGGCCTTGACTAGGCCCATAAAAGATCTAGCAAAATGCTAGAAAAATAATGTTGAGACCAAGAGGTTTAGGAATGTTTTATACTGGCAGTTTCCCCTTTAGTTGGGACCAGGGCTGCCATTAGAAATCACAGGGCCCCGCAGAATAAAATTTGTGGGCCCCCTCCCATCCCAAGCCACACCCCAGATTCTGCCCACTCCACACCACAGTTAAAAGACCACACAGACATCAGCGCTAAAAACCCTGATGGTGGGTGTCCACTTATAAGTTAAAAAAAACATTTGTGGTCAAGGCCCCCCTACAAGGGCCCCCCATAAAATCTTTTTTTAAAAAAAAAACATTGGTGCCAGCCTCCCCCCCATACATGTTAAAAAGAAACATTGGGGCCCCAGAGAACATTTTTTTAAAAAAAAACATTGGTGGTAGGGTCTATAGAGTATTGAAATAATACATTAGTGGCTAGGTGTTTCATTAAAAGAAAAAACTGAACTTGTGGTTTCAGGACTTCAACTTGGGCTCCTTTCGCAGCTTCAGGACTTCAACTTTGGCTCCTTTCATGGCTTTGGGTATTTTCGTGACTTTGAGATCTCAACCTTGGCTCCATTCGTGGCTTACGGTCTTTTTGTGGCTTCGGGACTTTAGCTCCATTTTCTTTCGGGGCTTCTGGTTTTTTCAGGACTTCAGTGGTTCGGCAGATGCGACATGGCTTCAACGCTGTCAAGGTGGGCTGGCTATTTAGAAAAGTGCAGTACAGCTGGGCCCTGTAGACCCCCTGTGCTCCCCTGATGGCGGCTCTGGTTGGGACTTCTAAAGTGGTCATTTGATGTCCTTTTTTCTGGGTCCATGGCAGTTCAACATTTGCCCAGTAGATGGCAGAAGAATATTGTTTAAATGGATAGAACACCATGTGCTGGGGATCTTTCCTGGGACTTTACCTCTCTGGGAGTTGAAACAGGTCCTAGGTTGAGCAGGTTACAGGCCCAAGTTAGAGGAAGCTTATTTAGTGTTACAAGTTTACGTTATTGTTGCTCTAGGAGCAAGAGATAGTAGCAGGTTAATCTATTGAGCAGCTTTCTGGCTCCAACAAGGAGAGTAGTTGGGGTAAGCACCCTTGTGGTGATCAAGCTGCTAGATAGGGACAGGAGTGGGTGAGCTCATCAGCAGGGAAAGAGCCAGGGAACAAGATGCTACCAACGAGTGGGTGAGCTCAGATCCTAGAGTTCTGCCAAGGACACAAGAGACCACCAGAGAGTGGGTGAGCATTGGGTCAGGGGGATCTACTGCGAGCAAGATTCCACCGTGAGATACCTGTGCTTGGGGTATGATCACCAAGAGAGGTTGCACTACCTCTGAGAGGGAACTACTTGAGCTAATGTACAGAGAAAATCCATACTGTAAGAACTATACTGCTGTGAGCCACTTGCCATTTGCTTAGTAAAGAATTGCTGTCAGCCTGATTGATCCGTTCACCAGGAGACACCCAGGTATCCACTTTGGGTAAGGTGCTTAAAGGGACTCACACACACACACACACACACACACTGCTGGGAGTTGCCCGCAGCCCAAGGGTATCTGGAGCCAGTAGCAGTCATACACACTGGAATCCTACATATATTAATTATTGTTTGGAGTTGCATCCCAAAAGTTAGAGGTATGAACCTAATTGCCTGTACTATTTAATATTACAACTAATAAGGCTGTTTTGCCCCCACCAGCACTAAAAAACAGTATTTTTTGTTAAATTTGGATTATGCTTATAGTTCTGGGATTAGCTGACTGTTCAGTGACGCCTGGATCCTGTTTTCCTAAATATGGAGCAAAAGGGTTTGCCAGTGTCTTCAATTAAATTCAGCTCAGATTGTTCCAGTAGTTGGCACTGCTTAAATTGCCTGCCCGTTCTCTGTGCCTTTCATCTCTGGTTAATAGGAATGCATTATCTTTCCTGATCCCCCTTGTGTCTTTTGAAATGTCCCTGTACTGACATCCCCTCTGTTCTCCCCGTAGGTTAAGCACCTGTTACACAATATTTATTCCTGAGATTAAGGAGATGTTGTCTCTGTGTTCCTGTGCATATTTCTACAACATCTCCCGTATCTGTGGGTTTCACCAGCCAAAACATGAGCTAGAGTGCCATCTACCAGCCATTTGGGTTCAGTGCTAGTTATGTAAAAAGGACATTTTAAGCCAGTAACCATGGTGCCCAGAGTTCTGTGTTGTTAAGGAAACTGAACAAACACGTCTCCCAATTATAAGCTTCCCCCTTACAATGTATTATAGTGGTTCTTTTTGCCATTTTTGACTTTCCCTATTAATGTATTTTACATTAAGACTGTGTTCAGTACCCTGCTAATCATCCTTGTTTAAAATAGAGTGCATAATCCTTCCACGCCGTAGCACCCAAAAAAATAAAATTTCAAGGAGTCTGGAGTGCGCCTACTGCAAATACGATTAGCAATTAATTTTAGTCATACGTGCAGGAAAAGCCTCATCGCTTCTAATGAGCAACAATGTTGGCACAATATGGGAATTAGTAATGCAATGCATAGACAGAACATTCCTTTATAGTTGAATTTTATTACTGGGGTGGGGAGAATGAAAATCCTCTGTGCCTTGTATAATGCTATGTTCTTACTTATTAGAACTTAGGCCAGTGCTGGGCATGATTTTCAGGAGTGCCAGGGGATGCAAGGTGCAATGAAGTCCCTTAATACCCACCTTAGGGGGCAAGGACTTAAAGGAGAAGTCAACCTATCAGGGGTAAACGCCATGCCCCCCTCCCCCGTAAGCCCTACTTCTCCCTTGGGCAAAATGCCCTTGTGTTGCTACATACCCACTCAGTGCAGGTCCTGAGCATGGAGGTTGTCCACAGCCATCTTCTTCCTGAATTCTTCATCGCTTGGTGGCGCATGCGCAGTAGGAGCATTTACCAGTTCCGCTCTACTGCGCTTGCACTGAAAGTCATCCGATTGAAACTTCATGACTTTCGGTGCATGTGCTGTAGAGCTGAAATGCTCCTACTGCACATGCACCGCCAACCGCAGATGGATCCTGGAAGAAGACGGCTGGGGTGAAGATGGCGCTTGCAACCTCCAAGCTCAGGACATATATTGTAAAAACGTGACTTGCTATTCAAACCTGAGGCTAGGCCTCAGCTGTTTAACCTTCGAAACACACCCACATACTGTGGCACTGAACTGGAACTAAACCCCCCAGCCCTATCTTTCATGCTTGAATTACTCCCTTCCATTTTCTTCTTCTCTTTTTGCATGCCACACCCACTGCTGCAACAAAAAAATCATTGCTGTCTACTTCACCCCAGTACCCAATGACTCATGGGCAGGAGGAAGGGAAATTGTCTTCACTGTCTAGGTAAAATGTCAATCCCCATAATCCACCACCCTACCACTACACAGCCCCATTCAAACCCCAAATCCTTAGCCTGTCAGTTAACCCTCTGGGCTAATTTCCAATTGTCCCATGACTGGAAGGGTACAAACCACTGGGCACAATATTGCTGTATCTAAGGAATTCTGTTTGAGCAAGTATATATAATGATTAGGGATATTAACAAGTACAAAAAACATGGTATATGCCTTATTATTGCAATTAATAAGCCATTCTTCCTGGATCTCAAAAGTACATATTTGTTTTAGCCTGCTATGTTGCCTTTGCAGAAGCAAGCAATGTAGCCAGCAAATCTTCTGTGAACACAGTTATGTTGTCCTCATATTTAAATGTTCATGAAGAGAGCAATGGAACATATTCCGAACATATATATAATGTATGTCTTCAAAAATCCACAACATCTGGTGCCCTGTTAGAATGGAACTGTCTTTCAACTGAGCTCCTAACTCATTATTTGCGCAAACAGCATTTTGTAGGCACACAAGCCCAGAAGATAAGCAGATGGAGCAATGAGAAAGACTCATTAGAACCTAATTGGTAGAAAAGCAGAGCCAGAAACACATCCTTAATGACTCTAGTGCCACTGGACAGGCTCTGTCTGGCCAAATGTTTGTTCCACGTCCAAATGTGCATGTAATGTGACATTATAACAGTCAATGATGTATTATGGTTCTAATAATTAAACTCTATTCCTTTGTTGTTTTCACCCAAAAAAATAAGAATTCTGTTGTCACAGTAGAAAAGCCAGATAACTTCGCTGCCAATCTAACCCCTTTGCTGCCATGGCAGTAGACTTCTGGCAAACAAGTAAATTGGCCTTCTGCATGTTAGTAGCTCTTTAAATGGATCAAGCCCTTTGCAGAGGTTATTGGAAATGGCCTTTGAGTCTCTATGTTACTTTAAACATATAATGCATGCAAAGTAAGGGTAAAGCAAGGGCAGCAGAAGGTTGTTGGGGGGAAATAGATCAGCAGTACCTGCGAAGTTGTAGTTGGCCCTCCCTGGGCATTGTAATGGCTTGTATTTTTTTGTTCACTTGTTTTTTTTTGTCAGGAACTTTGAAGGCACTATTAATGGAGGTTCTCCTTCTGTACTTCTATAATACAGTCGAGGAGTCTGTTCTTTTTGAAGTACCCATGTGAGGGAAGTGCTTTCTCTAGAACGTATTCTTCCTAGATACAGTAGCTGGCTTCCTGACCCATGCATACTGCATACTTACAGTTAAGGGTATGGTTCCTGAGGCATAGTGGAGTAATCGACATGTCTCCGCATATAATATCATTTTGTGAAATCCTCTCATTTATGGTTTAAGGCAATGCTATATACTGTACCTGTAGTATGATTGAGTAGATGTTTTGCATTTCGGAAGATCTTTGGGTTTTTCCTTCCTTGGTGGCTACTCTGTTTTTCCAACAAAAATCTTATCTTTCAAACGGGCTTTATAATCCACCTGCTCTGTACTGTAGAGTCCACTACACAGCTTACTGGCTATTAATGAGTCCAAACAAGTGTACAGGGTCATGTTCTAATTAGTTGTTTCTCAAGCATAAGCATTTTGCACAATGATTGGGGTATTTGAAGAACACTTGCAGACCATCAAAGGGCATATACCTGTTGCATCCAGCATTGTCTGCTTGAGGTAGCTCTTGATCCACGAAGGGAGTTAGGGAGCATCAGGAAATCACCCTACAGTGAGGGCATATCTTTACCACCTCCTGCATTCTGCTCTTTGTGCTGGATTTTCAATTCAGTGAGAGAAACAGACCACAAGTGGGCACAAGTGCTTCTTAAGTGATTACACTTGTGTCCTGGGGTTAAGTAAATGACCCTGACCTTGCTGAGGACCTGGACATAGGACAGGACTCACACAACTCCTTTGGGGAATGCAGCTCTTTATTGTAGTATGGCAATGTCAAATTACAGGTTTTGATGGTAGCCATGCGGCATTCAGTGGTAATGCTTAAGGATGATGCCAGGGTGGAGCACTGTTATTGATGGCTATATGTTATTGATGAGCATGCGATTACAGCTGTGATGTTTTACATGTTTTTTATCCTCCATGTAAGTAAAAAGACTAACAAATTGCAATTCTTAACAGCCACCTTTGTAAGCCAGAAAGGGAACAGCCCCTGTCATAAATGCAGATCAGGGTTTTATTCCTTTTGCCAACCACAAAGGCAACTTCCAGAATGGCCAATCACATGATAAGCCAGGCAGGCCATTATAAGGACCACTCTGGCCGTGGATTGCAATGATGCCAATCACAACTAATACTAATGGGCCAATGGAGTGCCATTTGGTGAGCATGCCCAGTTTAGTCTGTATGTAGGATCCAGACAGTACACAGTTCTTGGGGTCATCTATGTGTATTGAGTTACAGAGGGCTCTGGTTTGTTTGACCTCACAGTAGGGGTCACTTACCAAAGAATACAGGCCTGGATATACAGTATCAAAACCACATAGGGAATGGAGCAATGGTTATCATACACGCACCATTTGCCGAAGCAGTCAGGAGCAACCAAGTAACAACATTATAGTTGACACCTTTCCCTCCAGATCAAAAGTTTTGTTTCATCACAGACCCCCACTGTTTTACAAGATCAGTCAACCTACAGTATGTTGGTAGGACAGCCTCTCTGGGTGGAAGAGATTCAAGTTTCATTGCTCAATTTTTCAGTCAATAAAGTTTTGGCTTATGCTTTATTTCTGAACTGCTGTCTGCTAACCTGGAGTGATCAGTTATATGTGGTTGAGACTTTATAACATGAACTGATAAGAAACAAGCTAGTCTCTAGTAACCTAATCTAGACTTGCAAATCTCAAATGTTTTATAGCTGACAATGGAGATTGTTGATTCATTGTTTCCCCTGCCTTCATACTAGTGTGCCACAGCCTTACAGCAGGGCTGCCATTGGGGGGGACAAGTATCCCGGGTCTGAAGGGGGTTGGCAGTGCTGCTCTTTTCAAAGGGCTGGGCCCCCCTTACGACCGCTGAAGGAGTGCAGCCTTGAGCCTTCCGATGTCCCGGCAGAATGCAGAAGTATCAAACAGTCGAAGTCCTGGAGTGACAGAAAGACCTAAAGTCATGAAGGAGCTGGCACTGAAGTCCTGAATATGCGAAAATGCCCAATGTCACGAAAGGAGCTGACACTGAAGTCCTGAAGCAACGAGTTCAATTCCACTGACACCAATATGTTTTTTGTTTTTTTAATCCACTGGCCACCAATGTTTTATTTTAATACTCTATAGGCCCCTGCCACCAATTTTTTTTTAAATAATTTTTTTTAACTTGTAAGGGGGCCCTGGCGCCAAGGTTTTTAAAAAATATATTTTTGGGGGCCCCAATTTTTTTTAACTTGTAAGGGGGGCCCTTGCGCTAATGTTTTGTTTAAAAATATTTTTTGAGGCCCCAATTTTTTTTAACTTGTAAGAGGGGCCCTGGCACCAATGCTTTTTTTTTACAAAAGACTTTTATGGGCGGCCCTGGTGCCAATGTTTTTTTTTTTTAACTTTAAGGGAGCCCTGACCATCAATATGTGTGGGGGGTTACTTTTTTAACACTGATGTCTGTGTGTTTTTTTAACTTTGATGTGGAGTGGGTGGGATCAGGGGTGGGGCTTAGGTACCAGGGTGGGCAGGGCCCAGGGGGTCCCAAAAATTTTGTTGTGCGGGTTCCGGTGATTTCTAATGGCGGCCCTGTCTTACAGCATCCACAGGGGTGCCTGTATATCATTTTATAATCCAGCTATGTACATTGTGACATTACACTGTGGCATTTAATAGGAGACATACATGCTTTTTTATCCTCAAAATTCTCATCCTGCACAAGGTACATATCAAGCACACTATAATCAATGGGCTCTCCATACAGCTAATTCGATAAGAAGGATAGTTGAAATTTGATTTTTTTTATGTTACAAAAAGCCATTTTTGTGCTTACAGTGGCAGGTATAGAGTTGAAGAACTCACTTCAAATAGGAAGCGCTAATATAAGCATCCGGCACAATTCTCCCCACAGTTTCTCCACCGTTAGCCTTATCACACACACACGTTAGACTGTATCGGGAATCCAATAAGCACTTGTTAAATTTAACAAGATACCCCGACAGTCTCCCTCTACCATTACAAGACACAGATGGAGTCAATACATATTAGAAATTCAATCTGGCTGACATAAAAGGTAAACATTGAGGATAATAAACAGTCTACAGATCTAGCATCTCACGTATAAGGATAGATGGGCCCAGAGAGGATATTTTACTTTCATTCTACAAATGCAACAAATCAATATTATAATTAAAGCTTCTACTAATAGGATAAACATTAATGACCCTGGGGGGATAATTCATCTTATCTAAAGTATAAATAAAAAAAAAGAAATCTTTTTTTTTGTTGTAAACTCTTATAAAAATCTACTAAAAGATACCATTTTCACATCCTTTCTAGATAAAGTGAAGTAAAAGCCCTTTGAGGATCATGGGATATTTTTTTGTTAGACCAGTAAGAATATGCTACGAAATATGTTGACCCTATAGAAATACATGTTAATAATAAATAATGTTTCCACGCAGACAAACTTTGGGGTTATAATATGCATTGACAAGCATAAGTAAAGTCAATTGTTGATGCAGATCTAGATATAAGACATAGATAATAGTTTTAACAAGTATTGTCAGTCTGCTGCACCTAGAGATATCATATCCATGTTTCAAAAACAGGTGCAAGCCACCATTTGTTTTG
>CM044435.1:119812112-119823143 GCA_024363595.1 Xenopus borealis | reverse complement strand
CATTAGACTAATAGGCTATTATTGCTGCCATATGTCACAACACTATCTTCTTAACCACCACTACTGCTGATGTGTGGGGTTCCACTATAGAAAAAGCCCAAGGCAGTCTCCACTATCTGAACTCCCTAAAGCAATTTTCACTGTAATAATAAGACAATACCTGGGGCTTGATGTAAATTAAGATAAAATAATGTAAGGGAGAGTCCAAAGCAATCTTATTTTTTTTAATGTTTAAAGGACAAGGAAAGACAAAAAAAATAAAATTCTATTTTTACTTTCTTTAATGAAAAAGAAACCTATCTCCAATATACTGTAATTAAAAAAATGTTTAATGTTTTTATAATAAACCTGACTGTATGCAGTGAAATTATCCCTTCATTTACTTCTGTGGATAGGAATTGACAGATGGTCCCTCAGGGAAACAATCATACTTATGAACAGCAGGGGGAGCCGCCTCCTACTTCCCAGCCATGCAGAACTCAAATAGCTTTGTTTGTTTCCCTGTTTTGATAATTTATGATGATCATCATAAGCAGCCAAGACCACACTGAGCATGTGCACAGTTTGGGTCTTGCAAAGATGTATAACAAAGTTACAAGATGACAGCCTCGTGTGGCCCAATTTGAATGCATAAATCATTTGTTTGATTAGGCTTGTGGTACAGTAAGTTCATGTTTATGTTTAGTATACAAAATACAGCATTTCTAGCCTTATTCTATTTTAGACTTTCCTTGTCCTTTAAATGTTTTTAGACGTCATAAGGCTTCCGCATTACAAACAGTCATCTGCAGCTCCCACTCGTTCTGGATAATAGATCCAATACCTGTGTAAGAATTTTACACTGCTGGCAAAGGTCTGATTGCTTGCTATGGATAACTGCTCTCATGCAGTTGGGCACCTGTGTTAGTTTATCACACCCTTAATTTTATTTTTACCAATGTCAACAAGCAATAGAAGCCTGAAGTTAGGAGTATACACAAATTTCATCTTGACTCGTCTTATGCTGTTTAGTGTCTATACCTTATTCCCTGGTCCCTTCCAAAGCTGCTTATCAAAGCTTCCTCGTCACGGCACACTCTCCTACTCTTTGGAATCCACTGGGACACTGCTAGTAGTCATGCAGCATGTCTACAGCATGTTGGCCCTAAGGTCTTTTGTGTTCTAGGTTTGATCATCCTTCAGCAGAGCTCCTCTAAAGAAACTATCTTGATGTGTAGTCACTCCTCTGAGCCTGCATAACGAAGGCACGCACATTCCTAATTAGATTCATCTCTGCTTTACCGAGGACGCTGCCTTGTCCGGTGGAGAATCCCAACAGCGGGGGGAGAAAATGATAAGCTTTGTTGCAAATGAGTGAGTAAAATAATAACTTTAATATAATTTAATAGCACCCCTGGGCTTTCGATAGACACCTGATTTGTATGCTTTAGTGTCAACAAGCTCCGACTGGTAATGCTTCGACTACTTAAATGCTCCGAGCCATCATCGCCTCACTCTCAATGAGCGTTTCCCCAGAGTTATTCCTTATTATATGCCATTTCATTGCTCTAAATGCATCTGGAGCACAGGCAGCCTGTCATCTACCCCAAAGCCAAAGACATTGAACTAACTGGAATGTAACAACCAATTCAGGATAGACCAGTACGTAGCATGCAGTACAAATAACAATTAAAATTAGCAACATTTTAATGAGCCACTCAAAATTACGTCTATCGTGTATTATGTTAAAGGGGTTGTTCACCTTTGAGTTAACTTTTAGCATGATGTAGAGAATAATATTCTGTGACAACCTGCAATTGGTTTTCATTTCTAATAATGTATGGTTTTGCAGTTATTTAGCTTTTTGTACAGCAGCTCTCCTGTTTGCAATATCAGCAATCTGGTTGCTAGGGTCCAAATTACCCTAGCATCCATTTGCTGAATTTAATAAGAGCGGAATATAAAGAGGAGAGGGTCTGAATACAAAGAGTAATAAAAAGTAGCAATAGCAATAAATGGGTGGTCTTACAGAGCATTTTGATTTTTAAATGGGGTCAGTGACCCCCAAATGAAAGCTGGAAACAGTCAGTAGAAGATGGCAACATTTTTTTTAAAAAGTATAGAAGACCAATTGAAACGTTGCTTAGAATCTGGGTATAATTGATCAGCCAAAACCTGCTGGTTTGGGGGCGATCCACGCATCTCTAGTGTATACAAGTATGGGATCCATTATCCAGAAAGCTCTGAATTATGGAATGGTCATCTCCCATTTTATCCAAATATAATCCACGTTTTTAAAAATGATTTCCTTTTTCTCTGTAATAATAAAACAGTAGCTTGTATTTGATCCCAACTAAGATATAATTAATCCTTATTGGAAGCAAAACCAGCCTATTGGGTTTATTTACTTTTTACATGATTTTTTTGTAGACTTAAAGTATGAAGATTTTCTAACTCCTTAGGAGAATAAAGCGGACTTTTTGTTTTTTTTTTAATAAAAGTTCCATTAAAGATGTAAAAAAAAACTTTTATGCTACGCATTAGTCTGTTTGGCACATAAAAGTATAAGAAAAATAAACTTTTCCTTGAATACCTATGAATAGCAATTAGGCAAATGTGAATGCTTGTATATAAAATGTGACTTTTGGGCAACAGAAGTCATTTTAAAAAAAGTAAATATTTTCAAATGTACAGTTCTGTGCCCTTTTACCAGTTTTGTTTTTCTTCAAAACAGTTTTGGATGCCTTATACTAGGCTCTATTATTTTTCCACTCACGCCCTTTTCCTGAGTGATGTAGGGTTGCCACCTTTGTGTGACAGGAAAGCTGGGCAGAGGGAAGGGTGGTGATGTCACGGAGCAGGATCGTGATGTCACAGGACGTGGTGATCAGTCGATTTCCCATTGGAGAAACCATCTATAAAAAGGTAGAGTTCGTCGGACCATCAGGAACACGATTGACAGAAATTGTATGAGTATTGGTGATAAGCCCTGGTGGGAAGTAGTGATTGTGGGACGATTGTATACCTCCCAACTATCCCAGTTTTTGCTGGACAGTCACGATTTTGACAACTCAACCCTCACTCCCAGGTTTGGTACTGAAATATCCCGACTTTCTCTTTGATCTCCTGCACTGAACAGAAATAAAAAGAAACAGCGTTTCTAACTTACAACAGAAATACGTATGGCAGGCACCCACAAAGGCAATCTTCCACCAGTCAGTAAAATAAGTAATAAGTAATATTTATTGAAATCACATCAGGAAAGCCTTACGCATTTCGTGTTACACACAACTTTCTAGCTAAATTGGCTTTTCGCAGATGGCCCAGAATAGATACTTTTGTAACAGTTTTAGAGGTCTCTTGGGAGAACTTAGATTAACAGTTTAAAGGGCTATTCACCACCATCATTAGTAAAACTGTAATAATACATAAAAACCACAGAAATGTGTTCAAACTTTCCTAACCTGGCACATTTTGTAAAATGGACATGGTCATTAGGGGGTTGGACCACAAAGGGGCATGGTAAAAACAATTTCATCTGCAAATCTTTTTGTCTCTCTTTCTGTTTCCAAAATGTTGCGAGGTATGTGATTGGGGCAGAATGACAGTTAGGGCAAGGACAGACGTGGAGTTTTTGCAGCGTTTTTAAAAACTCTGTCGGCGTAAATATGCCACTAAAACCACATGCAACGTTTTTCAGCATGTAGGTTTCTTTTCCCAATATGCACTTCTCATTGTTCTCATTGAGAATTTGGACGCCATATTTAAAATATGCTGCGTATTTATGCAACGTGTGGTTTCAAACGTGCAGATCCCATAGAGTCTATTGATTTGGTAGTTTCTCGACGTATTGGCGTCTCTGCTAAACAGTGTCAGACTGGGATGCCAGGGGCCCACCAAAAAACCTTAGACCAGGTGGCCTATTATTCCTTCTCTCCTCACTTAAAGGGGTTGTTCACCTTTGAGTTAACTTTTGGTATAATGTAGAGAGTGATATTCTGAGACAATTTGCTATTGGTTTTCATTTTTTATTGTTTGTGGTTTTATAGATATTTAGCTTTTTATTCAGCAGCTCTCTATTTTGCAGTGTCAGCAAATTGGTTTCTAGGGTAAAAATGACCCTAGCAACCCTGCACTGATTTGAATAAGAGACTGGAATATGAATAGGAGAGGGGCTGAATAGAATGATAAGCAATGAAAGGTAACAATAACAATACATTTGTAGCCTTACAGAGCATTTGTTTTTAGATGGTGTCAGTGACACCCATTTGAAACAGAAGAGAATTACAAATCATTAAAAACCTATGAAAAATAAATAATGAAAACCAATTGAAAAGTTTCTTAGAATTGGCCCTTCTACAATATACTAAAAGTTAAATTGAAGGTGAACCACCACTTTAACCTTTTTATTCTCCTATTCTTTTAGATCTACTAACTACTGTATACTCTATTCTTCCATTATTAAGCCTCTTTTTCCACATAAAGAAATAGGGAATGAACATAAAATAGGCCAAATTGTTAGAAGCAAGAGGCCCACTGACAACTGGGCCCACCGGGAGTTTTCCTGGTAGCCCTGTGGGCCAGTCCAACACTGCTGCTAAAAAAACAACAATATTGGTGTCCTGTAGTGGATTTTGGCTTGCAAGCACCCTGTGTGAATTGCCATAGTGCGTTTTCCATTAGTTTTAGTGGTTTTGCAGTTTATGCATATTTACGCTGGATGGAGCTTTTTAATAAAACGCAACGTAAAAACGCCTTGCCCTTAGTTATACATTTTCTGACAAATGCATACTGTCTAGTACAATTTGTAATACTAGTCCATCCACTGGCTGGTGGTTTAGCAGCAAGGCCAGCCTCAGCTTCAACCCCCACTTTTTCTGGGCCACCGTGACCAATTATTTAGGACCCATGCTTTTTGTATTACTATGTTACTGACTGGCAGACACAGATATAATGACAAACATGTCTTTGAAATATGTTGCTTTCTGATCAAAGGCTACGGACAAATCGCAGCAGCTAAACCCACTTGTGCAATCTGTGGATTTTTTTCGGCTTCTAATCTCAGCACCTATGCCTGTAATTTGTACCTCATTCACATGATGCCCAGTATTTGATTAATTATCAGTGTGGGTCCACAGGAATAAGCTTTAACGCTCTTAAAGGAAACAGATGTTAATGCACTAATCTGAAAACCCTGGTATTAGACATTTCAGAGGGAGGCCATATTCAGTACGGAGATTAACTCTGATTTAAATGCCGGTTTGTTACCTGGTGGCATTGATAAGCTTTACTGCTGAGTTTTTAAGTGTTTGATTTTGGAATTGTGGCTCAGAATGCTGCTAAATTGTTGTCTGGATTGATATAAAATACACGGTACATTTTGCATTTTAATAAAAAAAAATGTTATACTCGCCTATATTTATTAAACTATCATTTCTAGCATTCCCAACACTAAAATGCTGCTTGATAAGGTTTGGACCTTATGTTTTGAACTGTTATCACCTGCTTGGCATATCTTACTTTGCCCTTTCCTTTATCTTGTTTGATAGCACTTGAAAGTATTCACAGGTGTTTTTAATCTCAAATACATTTCTCTTTTCTTTATGGTGATGCCATCTTTCTGTTCATTTAGCCCCTGCCTAATATATGGAGCAAACAGGTGCACGACTTGTTATAGTTGCACCTCAGCATGCACATGTTCATTTTTAGGTTGAATCACTAGGGGGTGCCACTATCCTACTGCTTCAGCCTAGTGCACAATGACCATGGGGAATGTCGTATCACCTTTTTTCACTTTATCTTCAAAGAAGCCCTAATGCTGGCTTGGGTTGAGCACATGCACAGTACAGAGGGGGTCTGTTTATCATGCTGTCTACAATTATTTATGCCAGAAAAAAATAAAAGTATAATAAATACTGAATTTATCATTTTAACATAAGTAGGCACGGTGTAGTTGAGCAGGGTTGCCACTTGTCCACCTGTGTTTTTCACAGGCTGCCTGTTTTAAAGCTGCCTCATTCACCCCTGAAACATACCAATCACTTGCAATTACATAATTTCCATGCCCACTGATTTCAGCGGGCTACCCATAAATACAAACACCCCTCACCTGACATCATCCATCCTCCCCATTGATAGTTACATAGTTAAATTGGGTTGAAAAAAGACAAAGTCCATCAAGTTCAACCCCTCCAAATTAAAACCCAGCATACACACACACACATCTCCACTCTTTCACACAAACCATATATGTCCATATCTATACTAACTGTAGAGTTTAGTATCAAAATAGTCTTTGATATTATGTCTGTCCAAAAAATCATCCAAGCTCCTTTTCTGCACTCTCTCTAGCTCATTTACATCCCTCCTAAGGACTGGAGTCCAAAACTGCACTGCATACTCCAGATGAGGCCTTACTAGGGATCTATAAAGAGGTATAATTATGTTTTCATCCCTTGAGTTTATGCCCTTTTTTATGCAAGACAGAACTTTATTTTCTTTAGTAGCTACAGAATGACACTGCCCAGAATTAGACAACTTGTTATCTATAAGACCCTTCTCACTTAAGGAAACTCCCAACACACTGCCATTTAGTGTATAACTTGCATTTATATTATTTTTGCCAAAGTGCATAACTCTTTATCATTTATCAACATTGAACCTCATTTTCCAGTTTTCTGCCCAGTTTCCCAACTTAAACAAATCACTCTGCAAAGTGGCAGCATCCTGCATGGAACCTATAGCTCTGCACAATTTAGTATAGAAACCGTACTTTCAATGCCCACATCCAGGTCTGCACCCCTTATGGATGCAGAACAGGGGAAACCCTTTACAGGTATGGGATGCTCCAAATTACATAAAGGTCATCTCCCACAGACTCCCACTATTTCCTTTTCCTCTCTAATAATAAAGTAGTACATTGTACTTGATCCAAACTTAGATATAATTAATCCTTATTGGAAGCAAAACCAGCCTATTGGGTTTATTTAATGTATAAATTATTTTCTAGTAGACTTAAGGTATAAAGATCCAAATTATTGAAAGATCCATTATGTGAAAAATACCAGGTCCCAAGCATTTTGGATAACAGTTCCTATACCTGGGAGATAAAAATAGATTATATGGTGCTCCCTAATCAATTCACCAGGCCGGGGTGTATTTTATACAAGCGTTGTGCCAGTACAGGGCAAAAGGTTACTGGACTGGCTCTCTGAGAGTTGCCCAACAAGAATGTTCATCATCACTTATCAGTTAAAAGAATTTCAACTTCCCAAAAGTTATGCTGTTTCTGCAACAATTTTATTGAAGTGAGATGCCAGCACATGTTTTTGGGGACAAGGCCCTTCACCAAGTGCTCTTACAAGGTGCACAAAGGGAATTTTATTTATGTGGAGGGTGGCACAAGCTCCACCCATTGTAACCAAAGTGATGAAATTATAATACTTAATGACATATCAAAAAGCATCCATAATAGATTCTGGTGAAAAGTTACAGGATATGCCATTCAGTATTATACCAGTAGATCCTTCCATCAGACACGATTAGAACCCTGGGAAGTCTTTTTCCTTAGAGATGTGAAGATTGTATTACCTAAACTAAAACAGCTAAGCTACTGTATAAATCAGAATATTTATCATTTTCCTTTTATACTTATCCATGTCTAATTGTACATATGGAGGAACAGGTGCAACTGTCCATTCACCCTTTGATGGATTTCACCCGCTGGGTTATTTAATAGACAGGAGAGAACCTATTTGATAACTGTCTATGGATTCATTTTCTGCTTATATTCAAGGACTAGGGATTCAATTTATTCAGCTGCATGTTGTCTCTGGCTCAGGTTGGTTTGAATTAATTTGCTTCTTGGTTCCCATTAAAACCATCTTGAACTCAAATTTATCAGCAGTAATTATTAGGGTAGAAAATCCAATTAGAGAAGCTGAACGCACTGTTTCATTGTTTGATAGGACACATATATTTAACAGAGTTAGCAGTTATTGTATGTCTACAATGCAATAGAATACCCCCTCTCCTTGTTACCAAACCCCCAGCCCCCCTGCCTTGTTACCTTCTTCACATTTTAATAATAAAAAAGTAGCCCACAGAAATTCATAAACTGGTGAAACTTTATATATCAGATGCATTTACTGTTTAGGAACAGAGAGGACCCTGCAACTAACGCCATGTAATTAGGGTTATAATATAAATAATAACTAGTTATTCAAAAATCCAGTTCTGGATCATCATCACCCTAATGGCACAGGGTTATTTTATATTGCACCTTAAAGGGAAACTGTCATGGGATTAACTATCACTGATTAACTATCAGTTAAAGGGGTGGTTCACCTTCAAGTTAACTTTTAGTATATTGTAGAAGGGCCAATTCTAAGACATTTTTCAATTGGTCTTCATTATTTATTTTTCATAGTTTTTTAATGATTTGCAATTTTCTTCTGTTTCTTTGCAGCTTTCAAATGGGGGTCACTGACACCATCTAAAAACAATGCTCTGTAAGGCTACAAATGTATTGTTATTGCCACTTTTTATTACTTATCATTCTATTCAGTCTGTCTCCTATTCATATTCCAGTATCTTATTAAAATCAATGCAGGGTTGCTAGGGTAATTTGTACCCTAGAAACCAAATTGCTGACACTGCAAAATAGAGAGCTGCTGAGTAAAAAGCTAAATAAGTATTAAACTACAAACAATAAAAAATGAAAACCAATTGCAAATTGTCTCAGAATATCACTCTCTACATTATACTAAAAGTTAACTCAAAGATGAACAACCCTTTTAATAGTGCTGCTCCAGTAGACTTCTGCACTGAAATCCATTTCTCAAAAGAGCAAACAGATTTTTTTTATATTTAGTTTTGAAATCTGACATGGGGCTAGATATATTGTATATTTCCCAGCTGCCCCGGGTCATGTGAATTCCCCCTTACAATACAACTATTTTGGATATGGCTTAATCCCGAGGAATCCATCCCTGAAAGATTTGTCTGAATACCGAATCTGAACCCTAATTTGCATGTGTAAATTATGGGTGGGAAAACATTTTTTACTTCCTTGTTTTGTGGCAACAAGTCACATGATTTCCCTCCCTTGCCCTAATTTGCATATGCAAATTAAGATTCTAATTCAGTCGCCCAGGCAGAAGGATTCGTCCGAATCCGAATCCTGCTGAAAAAGGCTGAACCCTGGTTGAATCCTGAACCGAATCCTGAATTCGGTGCATCCCTAAATACAACTAGCAGGCACAGGGTCGGACAGGGCCCCCATCCAGACCCCCGTCCAGACCTCTACCATGTGCAATGCACATATGGAGCAGCAGGACACACATGCACACATGGAGCGGCACTCAGCCACACGGTGCATGCGGGCACTGCGCAGAAAATCATTTTTTGAGAGCCAGATGGGGAGAGGGGAGGTCTGGCCTGGCGGTTTTTTCCCGGTGACCCGCCAGGCCAGTCCGACCCTGAGCAGGCATGAAATGTGGCAGGCACTGGGCATGTTATTGCATAGCACTGCAGGGTACAGAAATTATTCATGCCTGCAAAGCTACTGAATATACCCCTCTCCCCACAGTCAAGCTTGTAGATTATCCCACAGAATCTAAAAAGGTGAATGTGAATAGTTTATCCTGCAATGACAGATGTGAGTTCTATTCTCTAGCTGTACAATCCGACACACAATCAGACCCAGGGTTTTGTACGCAGGGCAGCTGTACATGTGTGATCTCTTCGCTGATTTCCCTCACCAGATTAGCCGTCCCTGCAGGGAAGGTTTAAACAACTATTCCATTTGGCTGGAATCCATGCCAAGCCGCAATAATGCGATCTGGTCTTCCCGTGCGTGAAAAGGGTAGCATTTCCACAGAGACGCCAGCAGTTAGACTTTTGTCACTTGTAATTGACTCAAAAATGACTTGTTTCTGGAGGCTGTTTCCATAGAAACCAATGACCTACTTTCTCACCTTAAAATTTTGTTCATTCAACAGTTTAATAACTGATGAACAATTTTTGCTGTACAAAAAAAAAAGGCATGAAATGAACTTTAACCCTGAAGGAAAGGGCAGGTAACGGGATCCAACCCTATAGCAAATGGCAGGTAAGTGATTTACAGCAAATGGGGTATAAGTGGCATAGAAGGTAAGTTATTACAACCCTATAGTGACATTTACAGGGATTCTATCATGATTTTTATCATGTAGTTTTTATTTCTAAATGACACTGTTTACACTGCAAATAATTCACTACCATAAAAAGGTCATTCCTGAACTAGCAATTGCAATCCTAGTGATGGGCGAATAAATTGGCCTGGCACGAATTTGAGGCGAATTTCCACGCTTCACAGACGGCAAATAAATTTGCAAATCTCTTTTGAAAATCTTTTTTTTGACTCATGTCCATTGACTTTAACACCAGCATCAGCTTGGACACGGACCTCAATTTCTGATTTTCGGATTTTTCCGGCAAAGTTTCGTATGACGTAGAGAGTGATATTCTGAGACAATGTGCATATAGTTCTCATTTTTTTTTTATTTGTAGTTTTTGAGTTGTTTAGCTTATCCAGCAGCTCTACGGTTTGCCATTTCAGCAGTCCGGTCGCAAGGGTTAAAATGACTGTAGCAGCCACGTACAGACTTGAATCCTAGACTGGAATATGAATAATAGAGAGTGTGAATATTAAAATCAAGAATAAAAAGTAGCCCCATTTGAAAGCTGGAAAGAGTAAGAAGAAAAAGACAAATAATTTAAAAACTATAAAAAAATTAAGGCCATTGAAAAAGTTGCTTAGAATTAGCTCATCTATAACATACTAAAAGTTAACCGCCTTCAACACCATTTCACCATCTCTTCATTTTAAGTAGGGATGCCCCAAATCCAGGATTCGGTTCAGGATTCGGCCATTTTCAGCAGGATTTGGATTCAGCTGAATCCTTGTGCCTGGCCTTGTGCCTTTTTTTCACAAAACAAAGAAGTAAAAAAATAGCTTGACACTCTTTTACCCTCCCCCTCGCGAATTTGCATATGCAAATTAGGGTTCGG
>CM044435.1:119796636-119809359 GCA_024363595.1 Xenopus borealis | reverse complement strand
TCTGCCAGCTTCAGGTTGAACAAAGAAAGCAAATATTTGATTGGTTTCCCTGGGTTACTGCCCATGTTAAAATTTGCTCAGTGTTATAAATGAGCCCCAAATATTTTTCAAGAATGTATGCATGATATTAGTAAGGATCACATTATGACAAATGAAAGGAAGATATACAGGTCACAGGCTCTGTTCAGTCCCTTAGACTGTAAAGCATTTAATTTATTTATCCACCATGCTTCACGCTGTTTTGAACTAAGTTCTCTGTCTCTCCATGTTTCAATGGAGGAACTGCGTCTAAATCCATAAATTTAAGCTGATATGAACTATGTGCATTTTTTATAAAGTGCCTGGAAACAGGTAAACTCTTCAAATTTATGGAAGACCTGTGTTGAGATATGCGTGATTTGATCATCTATGTGGTTTCACCTATATAGATGAGGCGACACGGACAAACATATTGAGTTGAAAGGTGGCAGCACAAATCAATCCTATCCCAATTGTTCTGATCAGGTTACCATAGTTAAACAGTACATTCTTTCATGGCTTTAGTCATATAAAGTAGGGATACACAGAATCCACTATTTTGGATTCGGCCGAACCCCCGAATCCTTCCCGAAAGATTTGGCCGAATACCGAATCCGAACCCTAATTTGCATATGCAAATTAAGGGTGGGGAGGGGAAAATATTTTTTACTTCCATGTTTTGTGCCAAAAAGTCACGTGATTTCCCTCCCTGGGCCTAATTTGCATATGCAAATTAGGATTCGGATTCGGTTCGGCCAGGCAGAAGGATTCGGCCGAATCCGAATCCTGCTGATAACAGCAGAATCCTGGCCGAATCCTGGATTCGGTGCATCCCTAATACGGTGCATCCCTAATATAAAGTATATATAACACAATAGGTTGTAGTTATACATCATCCTCTCTATTACTGTGTCCCCCCATCTGGAATTAGCAGTAAAACAAATGTACATAGAGGGGGACGGGCTCTGGTGCAGGACATGCAGCCGGGCCTCCCACCCCCCTCCATATGAAATTTTCCGCCTGGAATTAAGCTGGAGCGTGAGCCGCGAGCCCTGGCCCAATCACACCCCCTGCTCCCCGCGGTACTTCCGCCACTGTCTCTACATTAAGCCTCTTTGGAATCCTTGTACAAACCAAGCCTTATGACTTCCGTTCCCAAATGGCTCTGAGATCTCGCCACACGTTTCAGGATGTAAGTGTAATTACAGGAAAGATCTGAGCAGAATGTAATATAGGAGGCCATGGAGGACGAGCTGTACAGTCATTGTGATTAAGCGGGAGCGTTTGCAGTCTGTTGTGAGAGAAGCAGCTGCTAATGTATGTTTAAATCAGCTTTTCCATGTGATCAGCATGAATTATGGTGTGTTCCCTTTTACAGTAACTATCAGCTCAAAACCCTAATGAATTATGAATGAAATGCTTGCTGCAGACACAACAAAGCTTAGAGAGTTCAGACGCTTTGCTATCAGTGGGGCATGCAATGGAATATCATAGCAAAGGAAACAAATCATCCAACAGAATGAATTCAAACTTTTTAACTTGGAAAATCTCTAGATACAGCTCTGAAATTAAAGGTTTCTTTTTGTAATTTTAGTTTGGCTCACAAACAAAATTAAAACATAATTAGCTTTTTACCCTATTGATGCTATTCCAAGTTCACTTAAGCTGGCCGTACAGAACCAGAATTGGTGGTTGAGTTTGGCCAATGATGAGCTTACTGGGACAGGCAGGGACAGTTTTCTGAGGCAAGCTCGTTTGCTGGGGTCAGTTTTACATGGGGACACAGAGTCTAAAAGGGGAACAGCTCCCATGGAACAGAAACAAATGATAACTCTTAGCATGGAAATACAGTATATACTACCTCAGGGGCTCATCTTGAGTTGGTCATTCCAAATCACTGACAATCACTGCCAGAAACTAGTTAATTGGGCTAATGTGGGGCCTAACGTCTTATTGTATGTGAAATGTCAGGACCTGTTTTGAATATCAGTTCAAACATGGTCCAAATTGATAATTTCATCTGCTGATTTCCCTTCCTGATGGAGAGATGGAAAATGCACCAGCAGATGACATGTCCCTTTGCTAATGCTCTTTAATTAACAATAGGTACTCCTCTCTAGAGACCGCATGTTCTTTAAAGGGGATGCCCACCTTTTTGCTAACAACTCCCTTTTGCCAAAATAAGTATTTTTACTATAGGGACTTGTTAACAAAATTACTTTAAAGGACATGTAAAGGCAAAGAAATGAAATCCAATTTTTACTTTCTTTGATGAAAAAGAAACCTATTACCAATGTACTTTAATTAATAAAAAGGTCTACCGTTTTCATAAGAAACCTGACTGTGTGCAGTGAAATTCTCCCTTCATTTATTGCTGTGGATAGGAATTGTCAGACGGTCCCTAACTGCTGTGCAGGGAAACAATCATACTTATGAACAGCAGGGGGATCCCCCGCCTTACTTCCCAGCCATGTAGAACTCAAACAGCTTTGTTTCCCTGTAGATCCCTAAGCATCCCAGGCCACACTGAGCATGTGCACAGTCTTAGTCTTGCAAAGATGTATAACAAAGTTACAAGATGACAGCCCCCTGTGGCCAACTTAAATCATTTGTTTGATTAGGCTTGTGATGCAGTAGGTTCATGTTTATGTTTAGTATACACAGGGCTGGAACTAGGGGTAGGCAGAAGAGGCAACTGCCTAGGGCGCAATGGGGGGGAGCAAAGGGCAGGTACCTGACTTCTGCCTACCCCTAGTCCATGTCGCTGCTCTCCACTCTGGCGCTTCCCTGTCTGCCCCCTCCCCTCTGACACTCTGTCTTCCCCTCCCCTTCCTCTGACGCTCTCCCTCCCGGCGCTCTAATCTGTCTGCCTCCTGTCCGGCACATTGTGTAATTACAATGTGATGGGGGGCCTGCGCAGTGCACACACAGGGTGTACGAGCGTGGAGGCCTGCTGGGTTGCCTCGAGCGCTCGTTCGGCTTTGTACCGACGCTGAGTATACAATATACAGCATTTCTAGCATTATTCTATTTTATAACTTTCCTTGTCGTTTAAATGTGTATTTATATGCACTGTCCCAGCACAGAAGGGGTCACTGACCCTCATTTTTACCACTTCCTTGAAGAGATCGGCAGTGGGTAGCAGGAAGATTCATTCTGTTCTAATAAGTGAGAGGGAGCTGGCATTCTCTCTGCACAAAGAGGCTTAAAAAAATAGATCAGCAAATAGTGCTCCTCCAGCAGAATCCTGCATTGAAAAGAGAAATGATAGCTTATCTGAAAGCAATTCCACTGTGAAGTGCTGGCCCTTTCTGAAAGCCCAGGATCAGGCACAATGACCTGAGACTGCTGCCTACTCCTGTATATTACAACTAAACAATGCATTTATTGATTCAAGAATAACATTTTAAATGGTAGAATGAATTACTTGCAATGCAGTGTCATTTAGTAATAAAAACTATACAGGTATGGGATGTGTTATCCAGAATGCTCAAGATGTGGGGTTTTACAGATAAGGGATCTTTCTGTAATTTGGAGCTTCATACCTTAAGTCTACTAAAAAATAATGTAAACATTAAAGGACAAGGAAAGGTAAACTAAAGAAGTAGGTAGAAATGTTGTACATGATGTTCTGGGCTTGTGTACCAGCCCAAGGCAACCACAGCCCTTTAGCAGTAAAGATCTGTGTCTCCCCAGTAGATGCCCCAGTAGCTCCTCATCTTCTTTTCTGCTGATTCACTGATTCACATGCTCTGTGCTGCTGTCACTTACTGAGCTTAGGGACTCACTCACAATATACAGTACACATAGGGGCAGATTTACTAAGGGTCGAATAAAAATTCTCCAAATTCGAATGCGAAGGATTTTTACCACTATTCGATTGGTCGAATGATCGAATAGTAAAAATTCGATAGATCGATAAAATCGTTCGAACGATATTATTCAATCAAACTTTTCGAATCCCAATTCAGTAGCATTGATCTGGCGAACTAGGCAGTCGAATAAAAATTTAAAGGGGAAGTACTTCGACTGTCGAATAGTCGAATATTCTAATAGATTTTTATTCGAATCATTCGATTCGATCGAATTTTCAAAATTCACTGGTCGAATTTGTATTCAAAAACCCTCGAAAATTCAAATTCGAAACTTTTTGAAAATTCGATCGAACTTCGAATCCTTCATGTGAATTTAGTAAATCTGCCCCATAGAATAGAAATATAAGGCTGATTAGTCAATAATACAGATAATTACTACATGGCAGCACATAAACCAGTGCAACTAGCATCAGAATTTAATAATCAGCCCTGCAGCATCAGCTTATATTATAGGCCAATCTCATTTTCTGCTTGATCATTTGTGACGACCCCTAAGTTTAGCTTCTCAACAGCTGCTCAGAACCCACTGAGCATGTGAGTGTCACAGACACTTTCCAAGATGGTGACCCCCTGTGACACGTTTGAAGTCCTGAATTAATTGAAATGGATTTTAATTCAGAGCTTTCTGGATAACGGGTTTCTAGGTAACAGATCCTATGCCTATACCATAAAAATCACAACAGAATCCCGTTCATTCAAAACTCACAAAATCATTCAGTACTAGCAAGCTTGCCAGCAACAGCTCCTTAAATGGTTAATATTTAGATATAAAAAATATAATGTTCTAAAGTGTTTTAAAATGTGTTTAATAAATTAAATGGAAAGACTGAACTCTTGCCTGTTGCTGGTATACCGAGCGGAATTTATGTCGCAGCCCATAATGAATAATTTGAATCAGTGGCAAGATTAAATGAAATTGTGTTACCATCATCAGTATTATGCAGTGTGCAGCAACCGCAAACAACTCGAATAAACAAACAACCGCCCCCACAATAAACACACACACGCAAGCAAATGCATTCATTCCACTCGATGGCTTGAAGAGTTTGCTAAATTACGGTGAACCCTTCATGCACGGTAACTGACTGAGCCTTCTTGTGTGAGGGGCCATACACTGCATTGTTGTCTTTCAATTGCAGGCGATCAAATTCACGAAACGCTGGCAAAATTTCGCCTCATTTTGGATGCCGGTGTCCATTTTTACGACACGGGCAATGGGCACAGGTGTACAAAAACGGACGCAGCGTCGAAAACGAGACGCGGTGGCGTTTGGCAAATTCTTCGCCATTTCACGAATTTCTATAGAAATTCGTGAAAAATTCACTGAAGCAAAATGCTGCCTATTCGGCCATCACTATTAACCAATATTCACAGTACATGGATCGGCTGGGATCTTCAGGCCGCCATAAATGTGCTTGATTATTTTTATTTTTATAACGGATGTTTCTCTAATTTGGATCTTCTTACCTTAAATCTACTAAAAAAATCATGTAAACATTAACTGAACCCACTAGGCTGCTTTTGCTTTCAATAATGATTAAGTATATCTTAGTTTGGATCAAGTAGAAGGTAGTCATGTATTATTACAGAGAAAAAGGAAATCATTTTTAAAAATGTGAATATTTGGATAAAATGGAGCCTATGAAAGAAGCCATGCCTTAATTCAGAGCTTTTCTGGATCCCATACCTGTATAATATTTGTGGATTTACATTTAATAAACTGTTTTATAGTGTATTGTTTTCAAGTTACATTTGAACAACTTAATTTAATAGCAACAAGATTTTCCTAGACCTTGAGGGTACCCTGACTACAGTTCCTCCTTATACCTATTAATATCTCTTTTAAATTCTGTACATGTAATATATGCTTAGAATTCATATTAAAGCAAAGTTTTGCACGATTGGATGCTCTTCTCGCTTCTTATACATCTAGTATAAGGACAGCAATTCAGAAAGACCCTTTTTTGGCAGACTTGATGCAACTGTTATGATAGGACTATACCCATAAAGTACCCACCCAATCGTTTTACCCATGAGCCACATCCAAATGTAAAATAAGTTGGGGAGTGACACAACCATTAAAATGTTCTTGGCAGAGCAAAATAAGTGCAAAAGAGGGGCGAGCCCGGGTGCAGACTGTGCAGCCGAGCCCGTCCATCCCCTCCAAAACTTTTTTTCAACGTGCACCTCTCTGGAGGTCGTTTTTTAAAGCACAGGTGACCTACCTGCAGGTCCTGGTCTCCTGGTAGTTCCGCCAATGGTGGTTGGCTATTTAATAGCCCCTACATGAACTGACAGCCTAAAGGAGACTCTATTTGGCAGTATATCTGGTTTTTATACAACTAAAACTTGCTTCCAAGACTGAAATTCTAAAATAAGAACCTGTTTTGAAGCCACTGGGAGCAACATCCAAAGGGTTGGTGAGCAACATACTGCCACTGGTATAAACTGAGTGTTATAGTTCAGCAAGAAGGACTTGGCTATCTCCATTCTACTCTTCTACTGAGCACTGTGATATACTGACTTGGTGTTGATACACTTTCTTCTAAGCGTGTTCCCTTATCATTCTAAAACGAATCTGTCATTACATGTCCATAAAATTCACTCACTGGTCTTCGGTATATGAACCATGGGATAGTGGAGCTCCAAAACTTCAGATAAATTCACCTTGACAACCTGGTGATCCGTCGGTACAAGTGTTACATATATAGCAGCTTTTCATTTAATTTAAAAGATGTTACTCACAAAACTCAGAGTGACAAAAAGGCCATGAACTACCTTTAACATATTACAAATATGTGTCCTTCCGGTAAGCCTCATCCTACCCGTGCCAATCTTCAAATAGGCAACATCAAACTACCAGCCATGATTAAACTGACAAAAAGTGTTCAGTAATGGATGTGGGATGCAGTAGCTTAATCTTTATCTGTTACACAGAAGATATTCTGTAGTTTAACAAGGATTAGTAGATATTATATGAATAAAGAAAACTCATTTATCACTCGCAGTTCCAGTCAAGAGAGATAAAATACAGTATCAAGTAGATGTAATTGGCTTCAAAGTACAATGACTTTCAAATGAAAATTTGCAGAGGTGAAATAAGGTGAAGAGATACTTTCTGTGGCATGGGGCTGGAAGAACAAATTAAAACATGAAAATATGGAAAGAGATGTTGAATTATGCAGGACCAACAAGTAAATTTAATAGAGCAATCCAGCCTGCTGGGAATTTGCGTTTTCTATTTATTCAGGTTTCAGCATGTTGCATGGTCTACCAGTGGTCAAAAACCGCCCACCATACATGTCTAGGAAATTTAATTGATTACCACTATTCTGTTGGATTATATGGGCATGGGGGAAGAGATTGCAACAGATCATCATGTGATCCTTATACGTTCCAGAATGGCAGTCCAAAATGCCAATTTCCCTTTTAGGTAACTGAATTGGGTACTGGCAGATGTTGAACTGAGTGAAGTTCAACAGATGTTGAACTGAGTTCTTCTCAAGTTCCTTCAGTTCTGCTATTTGGCTAAGAGAGTAGATGACCATATTGTATAAAATTATTATCAATTTCATGAGCGTGTGGTCCAGGAGAACATTTAGGCAGACTGAAACCTCAATGTGGGTTGAGGACACTTCCCATTACCTCATTCCCACCTTTTTGTTTACATAGCATAGACTGAACTTCTATATCACTTATAATTTTTGCATATCCATAACATTTTTACCAGATTTAAGTAAGTACAGTAAGTAAGTTTAAGTAACTGAGGGCTACGATTTCACTAATGCAATGAAAAAACAAAAGGTATTGTTGCAACTTTTCATCATTGCCCAGCCTTGTTATTCAGGGCTGATAACTGTTTTTTCTTCCCAGCATGATACCAGGGAGCCCCTGGTATAGTTCTAACATTGCCCCAAGGCAAGATATGCCCTGAATGTGTACTAGAGATGTGCAGGTTGACCCAAAAAATTGCAGTGACCAACCTTTGCAGGTTATGTTGGGTGTAGGTCAGACAGGGGAAGTACACTCCTCCTCTGCTCCCAAAGATTCCTTGGCTTGGAACCGGAGGCGCACACAGAACTCAAGAAGACACAGGTATGAGTCAGATGTAGGGTTGCCACCTGTCCGGTTTTGACCTGGCCTGTTTTTGGGCCTGTTTTTGGGGCTGTTTGGGTCAAAACTGGCTGCCTAGTTTTTTTACTTGAGATTTAAATCACAATCCTGCCCCCACCATGTCACGGCCCCTCCCTGCTATGTCCCAGCCTGGCACCCACCAAGGTGGCAACCCTAGTCAGATGCGAGTCCTACAACTGCAGGGTGCAGTTTAAGGAATCAGAGTTCAGCATCGGATTTCATGCTATTTTTCTTCACCTGGAACACCCAGAATGGCAGGGGTCAAGAACATGCTGCCATAGTCAATTAGTCCCATGTTGTTTTAGTTTACTTCACAGTTTTTGCTAGTATTTCTGGGGGGTTTTCTTAATTTTTTTGGATCAAACTTCTTTAGGCTCAATTCTCTTTTGCTTTACCCAGCTCTGCTGGGAGGTCAATCAATGTGTCCATGTCCATTGCCTCCAGTTTTAGCAGTAAAAGAATATATATTTGTATTAAGAGAAGAGAAGACGCCATGTTCAAGCAGTAACAAACACGGTGCACAGAGATTCTAATGCTGATTTAAGTTTGTCTCTAAGATACAGTTATTCACTTGGAGGACATATTAAGCTGATGGAACAGCAGCCTCCTCTGACGAGCTAAACTTACCCCTGAGTGCAATGAATGTAACGAATCTGCAAAGCAGACATCTGTTGAACCCCACATAAGGCATTAGTACACTCATTTTCGGGGACACAGCGTCCTTTTTAATACTTCTACCACAAATAAGCCCTAACAAACTCACACCTGTACATCACATTATCTGTATGGATGGCGTCTCCTGGGAGAACATGTTCTGGCTAGAGGAAATGTAATTTTTGTCTATGGAGGGAAAGGAGAACAAAATAGAAGAAATGTTTCATAAGACGGCAAAATGAGGTCTCTGCCAGAGTTTGCGGTCCGTTGGGGGCGCTGATCTTCACTGCAACCATTAGGGAAAGGTAAAAGGCATTCATAAAGAGTTATTTGCTATTAAAGGGACAAGCCCTCTCAGAGGAGAAGCATCAGCTTGAGGCAAAGACACAGCAGCGATAAGGTGACAGTAGTTAATAACGTGTCCCTGTTCTTTCGGAGCTTATGAACAGGTTCAGGCCCTATCTGATCTTAGGTTTCTTTCAGCATCAGTGTAAAGGGAAAAAAGTAGCTTTTCAAGTCTTACAGTTATGGAGGACTGGCGGAATGAGAATAACACACTATTGAGCAGCTTTACCGCTGAAGAAATAGTAGAAGGCAACAAGGTGTTTAGGAGGTGACTTAGCACAGCAGGTGCAAAGACTTGAATTCAGTTTTCATTTAGCAATGTGACACCTGTCCTACAACTCCTGTGAGGCTACTTTTTTTGCTGAGTAGTCTATACTCAATACTTTAAAAGTAAATCTGACTTAAATCCATTCTTTTTAAAACGTGTAGCTTCTACAGGGCTGAGGTTCTCTTTCATCCTTGTGGCGCCACCTTTGTTGCCAGTAAATGGTGCCTTAAGGGCTAATACATCTGAAAATCAGTAAATCTGTCTTGAGATTTTGCTGCTGCCAACCCACAAATTACAGCAGTCACTTTAAACACACATGCATTTGGGCCCAGGGGCATAACTATAGAGGAACCCTGTGGCTGCAGATGGCCTGTTTGGGCCTGATCCTGATCTGCCCAGATCAAACCTAAGCGGTCATTTATGAAAACTGCCACAACTTTGCACACAAAAGTCTTGCACAAAAAAGGTAGTTGTGTCCAAAGCCACTCAGTGCTTGGTGGACTGATTCTGACCCACCTACTCGTGTGTATAAACAATCTCCCTCACATAAAATCACATAACTCCAAAAAACGTAAGCAAATAGTTGATGTATTGGGGCAGCTGTGTGCGCCTTCCTCACAGCAAACGACCAGGAAGAGGCAAAACTGTTACTCCAAGATTTCAGCTTTTTAACAAACATTTTTTATTTGTATAAATAAAATACTAAAATTCTATTTGAAATACTGGAGATATGAGAATATTGAGAACCATGTAATCTTAACCTTAGTTTGACCTGAGTGCTCTGTTACCTCCCAACATTTGAAAATCAGAAAGAGGGACAAAAATTTTTTGACCATTCCCATTTTGGAAAGTTTGAACACATTTCTGTGGGGGTTTAGGGCCATGTCGTATGTGTTATTCCAGTTTTGCTAAACTGTAAAATCTCCCAAGAGACCTGCTTGTCTTAAATAGTTACAATTGTATCTTTTCTCATCTTAAAGGGCATGTAAAGGCAAAAAATAAAATCCCATTTTTACTTTATTTAATGAAAAAGAAATTAATCTCCAATATTCTTTAATTTTAAAATGTTTACCGTTTTTATAGAAATGTTGACTGAATGGAGTGAAATTCTTCCTCATTTACTGCTGTGGATAGGAATTGGCAGACGGTCCCTAAATGCTGTTCAGGGAAACAATCATACTTATGAACAACAGGGGGAGCAATTGCTTTACTTCCCAGCCGTGTAGAATTCAAACAGCTTTGTTTCCCTGTAGATCCCTAAGCAGCCCAGATCACACTGAGCATGTGCACAGTCTTAGTCTTGCAAAGATGTATAACAAAGTTACAAGATGACAGCCCCCTGTGGCCAACTTTGAAAGCATAAATCATTTGTTTGATTAGACTTGTGGTGCAGTACGTTCATGTTTAGTATACAATATACAGCATTTCTAGCATTATTCTATTTTAGACTTTCCTTGTCCTTCAAATGTGTATTTAAATGTAGTGTCCCAGCAGAGAATGGGTCACTTACCCTCATTTTCACCACTTCCTTGAAGAGATTGGCAGGGAGTTGCAGTAATGAGTCGGAGCAGCACAGGATTCATTCTGTTCTAAAAAGTGAGATGAGCTAGCACTATTCTATTTTAGACTTTCCTTGTCCTTTAAATTGATACAAATGCATATAAGTTCTGAGTATTCTGAGCTCTCTGCGAAAAAGCTTCTTATTTAATAAAGTTTTAGAAACTGTGTATCTTTTTCTGGCATTAGTGCAGGAGATAAAATAGAAACTCTGGACATTTCAGTAACAAGCTGGGACTGCAGGCAGAGCTGTCAAAATCGGGACTGTCCCGCAAACAGTCGATAAGTATGCAAAATAACATATTAATAGTGCAACAACCAGCTGTTCATACCCTTGCCACCTTCTAGTCCTTCATGTAACTGCTATCTACACAAACACATCTCACACCATCTTGGGTTTCAACCTCAAAACGCAAAGTTCCTGTTTGGATTTCAAAATTAGGATTTGCTGCCGCCTGAGGCAGCAGCCCCGATGCCGGTCAAAAGGGGGCGGTATCACTAGTGCATTGAGCGCAATTGCTCTCTCTGCACTAGCGGAGCCGAATTTCCAGGTTAAAACCCGGAAATTCAGCTCTTAAAGTTACAAGAGGCAGCTTTTTGCCACCCCTTGTAACCAGCTGCTCCGTGCTGCCTGAGGCAAGGTTCTCACCTTGCTTCAAGGCAGGAGCGGCCCTGTACTATCTACTGTGTATCCTGTACCTTTTCTCCCTTTTAAGCTTTGAATGGCAGCCGATTCTTTATATAAACAGTTTCTGAAGCAAACACACCACTTGTACCAGTGCAGGGCAATCTGCACATTATGTTTTCATTACTTTACGTTTTGGTGTTACTGTTGCTTTAACCAATATCCTAATAAGTGACCTATCAATGAATTTTACTAAACTGGCATGTACTTAGGGTTTCCACCCGGCTGGTATTTTACCAGCCCAGCCGGTATGTAGCTGCTGGTAAATTTGTAGTACCCTTAAAAAGACCCCTCAGCCAGACCCCAATCCCCAAACTTTAGTCTCTGTCTTGAAAGATCTTTGTTGTGGACCTGCCCCCTTTATGTAATGTACCCACCTCTTTTGACATCACACTCTGCCCCTTTTTTGTTCCCTCAAAGATTAGGAAAAGGTGGCAACCCTACATGTACTGTATTTATCAGTTCACTAGAGGCACCATTTTGTGGCGTTGGATGTATCACTCACTGATCACCTGACAAGAAATAATGCAGGTTCTGTGGGAAAAGAAGTCCATTCATTGGCTGATGAGATTCAACATGTATGTGCCCTTAGTTTGTGTGTGAGCACATTGCCTTATACGAGTTAGAGGGATGGACATTACCGCTTAAGACTATTGGATTATCCCGCAGACCTCCCAAAAATTGCTGCACACATCATGTCGAAAATTTTTAACCACACCATTTTGTTTGCCCAGACCCCCTAATTACCATGTTCATTTTACAAAATTTGGTAGGTTATGAAAGTTTGAACACATTTCTTTGTTTTTTTTTCAGTTATTACAGTTTTGTTAATGAAGATGAATTGCCCTTTCAAGGAGAAGCAAACCCCATCATTTGTTTCCCTCTTCCTGCTTACCCTAAATAGGCTCCCCTCCCTCCTTCCCCGGCCTACCTGGTACCCTTGGCAAATGCCCCTAACTTTCTACTTACCCCTCCTTGCAGGTCCTGTCCAACGGAGTTCACAGCAGTCACCTTGTCTGGGGTCTTCTTCCTGTAGTGACCGGTGTTTTTGGCACATGCGCAGTTGGAGTAATCTTCCTCTGCAGATCTACTGCGCATGTGCAGAAAGTCACGAAAATTTCTGAAAATGCCAGTCACTTCAAGTAGAAGACCGAAGGAGACAAGATGACTGCTGTGAACTCTGCTAA
>CM044435.1:119782722-119793210 GCA_024363595.1 Xenopus borealis | reverse complement strand
TGTGTCTTTTTTTAACTTAACTTACTATGTTTCTATGACTGACTTTACAGGAGGATACCCATGCCCAGATTTGTGGAAAGGCCACCAAGACCCAGGCCTTGGAGGGCAAGATTTTAGGGGGAGGCATGCTTCCCAAATACACCCACATTGGTTCAGAAACACTGGGGATGCGCAGGAAATACAATAGTTTTTTAAACTTCGTGAATTAGCCTTCCTTTGTCCTTTAAATTGGATTTTTTAAAACGTTAAATAAGTGACTGTAAATATAAACATTAATGTTTTTTTCTCTCTGCATACCTGTAATATTCACAGAAGACTATAGAAATAACTCTATGTGATGAGTCAACACAGAATTAGTTTTATATTCCTCTTGCATTGCACTGAATGACCCCGATGCATCTATTACACACATTAAATTGTTTCTGCTTAGGAACATATTTTGCTGTTTTAGTGTTTTCATGAAATGGCACTGAGATATATTTTGATTAATATTATTTTTTTGAGCCAAGCAAAACCCTCTTATCAGTTTCCGGTGTAATCCTGTAAATGTCACACGAATATATCTTGTGGATCAGTGGTTAGCAATGCTGCCCCAATTCTATTACTGAATTATAGGGAACCAGTACAGGCAAGCACATAAGTTCAAAAACAGAAAGCAATACAGTTCGGGGAGTAATTATCCCCATCTCCCAACCGTCCCAGGCTATTGCATCAACCATTTTATAGAGCATATTTAAGTTGGACGAGGCAGAAGAAAGAATAAGCTACTCACAGGTGCATTTAAGTGTTATGATTCGGAATAATATAGATTTAGGGAACTACATAAGCAAAAAGGCTTGATATAAAACTAAGGGACAGATGGTATTATCCAGTATACACAGAGCTGCCTTCAGGCAATTGTCATGGTACAGTTCAATTTAAAAAAAAATGCATAGGACAGATATCTATATCTATATCTATATCAACAAGCCTACAAGAATGCAATGGGCAGAAAATACTTACCAGCTGGTTCTTTTATACTTTCATGTTCTATGGTTCTGTTTTGCATTGAAACCCCTATAGCTGGGGGAAAGGGGATTGATAGTTGATGTTTAGGGGTCATAATTATTGGTACTAGGAGATTCAGTAGTGAACCCATATTTCTACTTTTCCTACCCCTGACAGTTTGGTCTTCCTTCCAAGATCTAGTGGTTCCCAAATGGTCTGTTTTGCCTGGATGGGCTTGGAGCAGTTGAGGGTGGGCCTGAAGACAAATTAGGATTTGGGGAAATTGAATGTTCCTTTTAAAGATACACCTGAAAGCCCATTTTGAAATTAGTATAGGATGAGATGTGGGGTAAGCACGTATTTGCTTCTCCAGATATTTTTGGAAATATGGCAGAATGGCTGGTACAGCAATGTTTATGTAACCTGACCAAAAGCTGGACTTTTAATTAGTGTAAAATGGTGGACTGGTCCAGAATATGCAATTCCAGCAAAAGCAATTCATATCCCAAAGCTTCACTGCATGCTCAATTTGAGGCCTTACCAGTATTCAATTAAGAGGTAAATGGGGAAATGTAATAGAAGTCAGTAACGGAAAAACTATTCACAATGTAAAAAGTTATTTCTTTTCGTAAACAAAGTTTCCTTGTAGCAAATTTAATAAAATGTAAAAACAGTTTAAGAACAAATATTACATTGTGAGATGAGAAATTTAATTCTTTTTTGGTGCGAATAGATTTTGTCTTTGCAACTTTTTTTACATTCCCCCAAAAGTAGTCACTGACTGAAATTGCCTAGAGTTACGCAGTTTGTTATCCACCAAAATACCCAAATCCATCTGAATCCATCTGATCAGAAATTGTTCCAGAACAGCTGTATGTATTCCATTGCAACTCCCTGCACGTGATCATATATCAGTATGCAGGAAAACAAACTTACAGCTGCTGTTCGAGAATCTAATAACAGTAAATACTAATGTACACTGTTTGTATAACATTTATAATTTAATAGAGGCAGGTAGTTGCACAGTGTATAATAATCTATTATGGACTATAGATTATGTCCAGTTGGGCATGTACATTTGTTACTGATGTTTATTTGCTGTGGAACACAGGAGCATACTGTTGTACTAAATAAAAGGCAATATTATTATTACATTACTATTACAGTTTGTATTAACCTTCACATCTATTGCTTTATGTTGAGCATTTAAAGGAGCTGTTCATCTCTACAGTAACTTTTAGTATGATGTGGAAATACACAGTCTGAGACATTTGCAATTGGGTTTCATTTTTTATTATTTGTGGTTTTTGTGTTATTTAGCTTTTTATCCAGCAGCTTTCCATTTGCAACTTCAGCAATCTGGTTTCTAGGGTTCAAATTACCCTAAGTAATGCATTTATTTGAATAAGAGACTGGAATATGATTAGGAGAGGGACTGAACAGAAGGACGAGTAATAAAAAGTTGCGAAAACAATACATGTGTAGCCTTACAGAGCATTTGTTTTTAGATGGGGTCAGAAGAAGAAGGCAAATAATTAAAAAACTTTAAAAAAGAAAAAATGAAGAACAATTGAACATTTGCTTAGAATTATCCATTCTATAACATACTAAAAATTAACTTAAAGGTGAACCACCCTGTTGTGTTTTAATAGATGAGGATGAGCAGCGTATAAGCAGTGCTTTATTGGCAGGTTCATGCAGCCATTACACAACAGTAACATCCAACTCCATTTGTCTCAAGCTGTACATAAAGTATTGTGTATATGCATAGTACAAGTAATGTGCACAGTGACACCCACAGGCCTTTTGTATAAACACTTTGTATAAACACAACATTCCCCCTAAAGCAGGAAAGCATTTGGACAAATATAATAAATAATAACAATTAAACAGTAGTATCTGAAAGCAATATATACATTTTTCACATCACATAGTCCTTGATCCATGCAGGTAGTTTTCTGATTCTCTCAGTATGCCTTATAGGTTCACTTTCTTCAGGCCTATAGCAGTTGGCATCAGGAGTAGGAAAATGTCCTTCATAAAATGGAGCTTCTCCAGAGTCATATCTAGCAGGAGCAAGATGACTTGCATTCCATATGCAAATGGTGTAGTAAATTTAAATTGTCCTTGTTTCTGTATTCCTGGTTTCTTAATTCTGACTAAAGATCCAGGCTGAAAGTGCACTTCTCTTGTACCACATTTTCTGTAGGAACAGTATTTGGTGGAAGTTTGATGTCTGCAACATGTAACTTAGTGCGCATCTGTCTGCCATGTAATAGTTCAGCTGGAGATGCTTGGGTTGTTGCATGGCATGTTGCTTTGTAGTTATGTAGGAACTCTGTTGTAAATACTTTCCAAGATTTCCCAGTAAGGTTTGCTGTCTGTAGTGCTTCTTTCAGACTTTGGTGCTCGATTTCTCCCTTTGCTTGTGGGTAATACACTGTAGATTTCCTATGCACAATATTCCTCTCTCTCAGAAAGATTTCAAATTCACTTGAGACAAACTGTGGTCAGTTATCTGATATTAACTCCTTTGGATTTCCTTCTCTGCTGAAGACAGAAATGTTATTACTGTAGCTGATGTTATATGAGAAACAAATGCAATTTCTGTCCATTTATTGTAGTAGTCCGAGTTACAGCAAATCTGCAGTCTATAGTAGCATCTGCAAAAGGGCCCACAATATCAATAGAAAGTTTTTTCCTTAATATATTGATAATGGGTTGAGTGAAGAGGATCTCTTGTATTTTTCTATGTGAATCTTGCGGTCACAATCCCATTGCACCCCCGCTGAATGTTTTTTTAAAAAATGAGTTTCCCTTGTTTGTATAGCTCTAATATGATGACAGTTTTAGGAGGTAAATTGCTTTCCAAACGATTTTCTTTCTGCATCATTACATGTTTTGAGGAAGGATTAGTAAAATATCTGAATATGAAGGTTATGTAAAATATTATGCTCTTTATCAGACAAAAGTTCAACACAAAGTTAGCATGTTCTCCCGGTGTCTGCATGGCTTTCCTCCTATTTACACAGTAATGGGCCACTTTGTAAAGGGAATAGAATCATTTTACAATTAAAATGTGTTTAGTTGCAGATAATTCATAACTATCTCATTAAGCATTATACCACATACGCCAGTTATTTGATCATCCAGATAAGTCTTTCTAAAGCCTGGTAGTCAATTGCTGCCTGATCTCCTAGTCTGTTTAATTACTGCTACAGACTGCAAGGCAAACCCACTGGGCAACTTTCCTAACTCAGGATTAACAGTTTTGAACAGATTGCTAAAAGGCAATTTTGGCTAAAAACTCAATGTGAGTTCAAAGGTCTGTCCAACTGGTTGCCAAATTGATGTATTTTAGTACCCAGGACAACACTGAGAAGGCCATGTCCTTATCTGGAAAGCACATGTTATTGCTCCTATGAGTCTCCACTGCATTATATCCTGTATTACCACCTGCTGACAGTTTTGTTCTCTCAAATGGAAGGCATTGAAGCAAAACAGCACAGTCTTATATGAAAAAAAAAGTCAACATAATTTAAACAATTAAAACGATTTTTATCCCTCATCCATAACCGAAAAAAAGATCCAAGTTGAAACATTACTGTGATTGATTGGTTCCAGTTTTCAAAAGGAATATTAGAGTAAACTGAAACAAATCCCATTTGACTCTAAAGTACGCTCAACTCAAGTAATGAATCGTCCTGGGTAAGATAGCAGAACAAATGAGCTTGGGACCATTGGAAAAAAAAGATATAAATCATCTGGTGAATCGGAGCAAGAAGGGATCAAGAGGAAAGCAAGAAATTAACCACTAATATTTCTCATGTGTGCCTTTTGCTTAATGATAATTGCCTTCATGCCTTCTTATTATTTTAGCAGTGCTTCTTGTTACCTGTCTTTCAAACAGAAGACCAAATGTTTGTTGTCTACGCAGTCAGCAAATGTCTTATGCATTTTGGGGTTCAAAAACCCCTTCTTCAACAATCAATAGGTCAGATCTTTCCTTAGCCTGCAATTAGAAACACAGTCCTGTCAGTCATCAGGAGCGCTGAATAAAAACCGGAAAAAAGAATTGAAGTCAATGGACGTTTTTTGACACTGACTTTTTAGTGCAAAATACTTTGCAGTCAATGGCCAAAAATCTATACTTGGCTAGGCCTCTAAGAATATTTAAGGTTGTAAATAAGCCCAAAACTTACTACTGTCATTCCGTTTTAGCAACCCCATCAGAGGGGGACAACTGCCCAGCTTCGCCCAGTTACTAAAGGTCGAATATTAGTGGTACTAGAGGTTCTTGAAACCACGATTAAACTCTTATTTCTCTAAAGCCGTGAAAGTTATTAAAAACTCCAAATGGAAAAAAATGCTGAATAATAATAAAAAAATACAAATATGGTTAAACATTAAACAATTGCAAGCAAAAATAAATATGAAAATCCCAAGTCCGAGGTTCAATAGGATCAGCACAGCTTGGATAAGTTTTGTATTAGTTTTTTGTAGTTTTTATACTCTTTATTTTTAGAGAAAATAAAAAACAAATTTTTAGAGAAAAAATAAGATTCATTAAAAAAAGGAAATCCAAATGTTAGCAAATACTGTAGGTCCCATATTCTACAATAAGGCATATGAAAAACCCAAGTCCGAGTGGTTAAAAAAGGTTCAATAGGATCGGCACAGCTTGGATAAGTTTTGTATTCGTTTTTTGTGGTTTTTAATGGTGTTCCTAAGACAACCTGAGAAAAACTGGTAATTGAGTTAGTAGTAAAGGTATGGGATCCATTATTCAGAAACCTGTTATCTAGAGAGGCCATCTCCCATGGATTCCATTTTATAAAAATAATCCAAATGTTTAAATGAAAATTTAATAAAAGCGTCATCACACTGAAATAATAAGCTTTCTAAAAATCAATTAAAAATTCTGTACAATCTCTGAAATAATCTTCACTATTAATTTCTCAGCACCTGTTTCTCTTCATTCTGTCTTCATGCAGCAGTTGGGAGTCCAAGATGTAGTTGGGATGTCCAATATGTATTAGAGCTCACTCTATTAAAGGACAAGGAAAGTCTAAAATAGAATAATGCTAGAAATGCTGTATTTTCTATACTAAACATAAACATAAACTTACTGCACCACAAGCCTAATCAAACAAATGATTTATGTTTTCAAAGTTGGTCACAGGGGGCTGTCATCTTGTAACTTTGTTAAACATCTTTGCAAGACTAAGACTGTGCACATGCTCAGTGTGGCCTGGGCTGCTTAGGGATCTACAGGGAAACAAAGCTGTTTGAGTTCTACATGGCTGGGAAGTAAAGCAATTGCTCCCCCTGCTGTTCATAAGTATGATTGTTTCCCTGAACAGCATTTAGGGACCGTCTGCCACATGCTCAGGGCTGCTTAGGGATCATCATAAATTATCAAAACAGCAAATAATATCTGCCAGAATCTGCAAGAATGGTTATTAATTAACTGCACTGGGTCCTGTATTGCCATGTAATATAATGTGGATTTTATAGTTTTTGTATTGTTTAATACAAACTTCCTCCAACTCCAGAACTAGTGGCTGCAGCAAAATTATCCTCCAAATAGAATCCCAGTTTATCTGTTTAAATATGGCTCCATGATCTTTGTCCCTGCAGCAGGAGTTGGAAACAGTAAAGGGGATGTAAAGGCAGAAATAAAATTGTAAACAAATCTCTACACAGTTGCCGACTGATCTACAGGGAGACAAACAAAGCTGCTGAAGTTCTGCACGGCTGGGAAGTTCAGTGAACTTCCTGCAGCTCGCCAAACAAATATAATTGCTCATTGGTTGTTTAATGGCCTGGCACTGCTTCCATGCAAATCATACAGAAAGTTGCTCTGCCATAGCACCATGATTTGTCCTGTCTGTAGAGGCCACACTTGGGGGCAAATTTATCATTATTCCCTAATTCGGGGGCTTTTAGGCTATTTTTTATTCGATATTCGATTTCTCGATAAGATCGTATGATCGAATATTGATCGTACGATTTCATGAATAAATTGTGAAATTTCCTCCAATCACTCGAAAAATTTTGTACAATTCAAACGAGGCATTCGATCGTACGAATGGTATTCGAGCAGGTGATAAAAAGCCTATGGGGGGCTTCCCATAGGCTTTTACTGCAATTCAGTAGGTTCAATCTGGCGAAGTAGGCAGTCGAATAAAATTTTAAAGTCAAAGTACTTTGATCATCGAATGGTCTTATTATTGAATATCCGATCATTTGATCTATTCGATACACTCGAATTTTGCGTATTCGATGATCGAATTCGATCGAATTTCGAATTATTCACGTGAATTTTGTAAATCTGCCCCTTGGTATTATTGCATTACACCAAACTTCACATAGTTCTTCTCTGAGGATTTAATTGATTTCCATTGTTTAACCGGCAGAATATCGCACTAAAGGAATTTTAAGCTACCCAGCCATGCAGAAGAGATCCATTTGAATAATATGTGTGAAAAAATAATGAAAAACCGCATTCTCTTCATCCAAGTTCTGTTTCTCAAAGTCAAGAAAAGTTATCTTGAAATATGAATTTCTGTTATATTTCTTTTCCTTCAGAGAAACAGAGAGAATATGGTAATTATCCTTGTAAAACACATTTTTTTTTTTTTTTTGCATCTCAGTTAATTGTCTGTGTCCTTTGCAAATGAAGGAGAAACAAGTGAGGTCTCCGAAGGACATAAGCTATGTTTTGCAAGTCGGTCTGAAATCTTATCAGCAGTGCGAGTGATGACAATCTAATTCTTAAACATGTACAGAGAGGATAGGCTGACAAGCCACTTGCTGCTCTTATTAAGCCGGTATGGGGTGTTTCATTGAGTCTAAGCAAATTACTAAGACTTTGTCATTGCAGGTTCTAAAAGAATTTACAAATATGATTAATGACAATAATAAATGAATGGTCCCTATGTAAGGTGAGGCAGACTCACTTCCCCAGTAATGAATAACTGTATAAATATCCCTATTCATTTACTGAAGGACACAGTAGGGAGCATTACTAAAAGGGCACAATAGCTGCCACGCTTCCTTCATGTCAGGTTTTTGCAGCATCAACAAGATTTGTTTAATGGCCAATAAAAGAGCTATGGGGGTGAGGGGCATTTGAATATAAAAGTAAAAAGTGTGATGTGAGTGTAATTTGTAAAGAGAATATTTACCCCCAGCGATTCTGCCTGTTGGGAAGAGATTTAATAGCCAATAAAAGAACTGTGGGCGTGAGACATTTTTGAAAATTAATGTGTAATAGTGATATCTGTGTATCATTTTAAAGAGAATATTTATTCTATAAATGCCATTTAACTGGGAAGTAATGAGCAAACCGGCTGAGATATGGTTTGGCAAAACATTCACTCCCGCAGCTGAAAAAGTTATGGGTTTGGCAAAAAAAGGGACCTGATAGTACAACTACAATATAGGCATGATATCTGATATCTGGAAACTCTATTTTAGCCTAATAATCCAGATTCTAAAAAGTTATTTCCTTTTTCTCTGTAATAATAAAACAGTAGCTTGTACCTGATCCAAACTAAGATATAATTAATTCGCAATGGAAACAAAACTGACCTATTGGGTTTATTTCATGTTTACATGATTTTCTAGTAGACTTGGAAGCAAATTTACTATTATTCCCCAAAAATAGTTCGACCAAATTCGATATTCGATTAGCATTCGATTGTCGAATGCTAAACGAATAGTTTTAGGCTACCTTTTATTCGATATTTGATCATTCGACGATCGAATACAAATTTATTCGATCAGTCAAATAATTTATTCGATCAGTCGAAATTCGTTTTTGGAAATGATCACAGGTTTTGAAACCAATTAATTGAATCCAGCCTCCAAACCTTTGGAACAAGATACCTCAAGAGGGTTTTATGGTGGGGGGTGGAAATCCTTTGAGGGTACATCGTGTATCAGTGATTGAGTTAAGTTTATTTATTCATTTTATAGATCAAATTTTAAGCACTAAGCGCTTTATAATTTATTACTGATGAATTAATTGAGATACACTAATGAACTTATGTTTTAAACCTATATTTGATTAATGATAAATATAGGTAATTCATTCATTTGGATGAATTGATTGGCAATTAAGGTCCTTCAAGGGGAGGATTTCTGTCAAGGGTTTCTTAGAAACACCAATTTATGGAATAGAATTGTTTATGAATTCAGGTAATGAACACATATACTTCACAAGGGTATTTAGTATAAGCACTAATCAATAAACCACTAAAATGAAATTTAATTATTAATTGGGGTACTAGAACCGAATACGGAATTGATTAGGTTATCACATTATTCACTAGGAGAATAAGTATACAATTGATAGGACCGTTAAGGCTGGTTATTTTAATAAATATAAGGAGGTGATCCAAGAACTAATTATTTAATTAACAAAGGATCCTGGGGTTTGTTTTCTTTTCTCTATAAATTAATATCTCAGTTTGAATCAAGTACAAGCTACTGTTTTATTATTACAGAGAAAAAGGAAATAGTTGGATTATTTGTATAAAATAGAGTCTATGGGAGAGTCTGTAATCTAATGGGTTTCCAGATAATGGAAATTTTTTTCCTTATAATATCAGATGCTAATCTCTTTGTAAGGAAATCCTGGAGGTTTTTGGCCAATCCTATATAACGTCCTGTATTCCCGTGAGCATGCCCTTTGCTCCACCCCAGCTATGGATAAAATATGGGAGTCTCTGGTAAAATACAAGAAGATTGACAAGTCTGTAAAACATCAATAAACATTTACTTAAAATGCACCCAGGTTTTACTGTAGAATTTAATTTATTGTCAAGCAATGAGAAAGCTTAGTCCACATGTAAAATCACGCACGGGCCCTACCCTATCTAAATTATTTTTAAGTCGAGCTTTCAGAATTCAGCTTTTATATATTCACTGATGAAATCATTATTTAGAAAACTAGCCACTTGTTAAAATAATTACGTTCCAATACATTAAACTGCTGCTTTTTAATTTAAAAATGAAAACACAAAAGAAAAGAAACTGAAAAATGTTCCTTAGCAGACTCGAGCCGAAATAAATGATGTTTGCTGAAGCCCCGGCTGGCACCGAGAACCTAATCGTATATGATTTGTACATAATTCAAAATAAAGGAATGCATTTGTTTAATCCGAGGGAAAGTTTTATACGTACAGTACATTATACCCACAAAGGTGGAGATTTAAACTGCTTAAGAATTCAAAACAGCGCTGCCACACAGCAAAAGCCTTAAATCATCGTTATTAATAGATGCCATTTATCATAACTTGCAAGGAATAAGTTTATTTTATATTGAAGCTATTTTTAAAAACATATTGTAGTCACTAGCGTGTTTCAGTTCCGCCAAGCATGGCAGTACGCTCAGCTGTTGGAGAGACATTACCCACGGCTGTAACCTGTTTACCAACTATAAAAAGCACTTCGGCTTAAAGAGGCAAAAATTATATTCGCATATAGTTTTTT
>CM044435.1:119768819-119780498 GCA_024363595.1 Xenopus borealis | reverse complement strand
CACTACTAAAAGTAAGTGTGAGATTCTGAACAATCCAAATGTCAGAGGAGATGATATCCATCTGACAAATCTGAGTTGTTTTGCCTGGTATTTGCAACCAGATGGGCTGATGTGGATACTTAACAAGAGTTGTCCCCAACCCTCTATGATATAAATATGTAAACAATCATTCCAATGTTTGCAATTCAACAGAACTTCATCCTCAAGACCTGTATTGCCATTATGCTCCCTGCTACTTTGGAATGGCACATTCTATATAAAGGGTGGCACACGGCAGATTGCCAATTAGCATAATGATAAAATATGTAGGTTTGTCATTTCTATAATCAGACACAAATGCATTCTAACAAAGCCATTAACATACAATATGTGCATGTCATAAAGAGATAATTAGGGCAAAGGTGTATTGCTGCCACTTCAGCTCTGGAAATTGCTCCAGGAAAATTCATATGGATGAATGTGAATGAATGTAACTGCGTTTAGAACATTATTTAAAACCTACTTGAAGGTGGCATACTTTTGGGGATGGGATAAAATAACTGGTGCAAAATATCAAAGCGGCAACCTTGTTTCTGCTTTAAGGTGTTAGCCAAACCAATAGTAACCTTAAACAGGTTAATTTTCAGTATGTTATAGAATGCCAGTGCAGGAATTGGGGTGGGATGCACAGGGATGCCACCTCTTCACTTTATTTTTATACTTTTGCATGCAAATAAAATGCAGAGGTAAAATAAAATATAGTTAAATACATAGAAGATAAAATGAGAGAAATGATTGCTGGGAGAGAAATAGAGAAGAGATAAAGAAGTGTTAAACAGAAGGTGGAGGCATCAGAGAAGGTTATAGAGAAAAGGAGAGAAGAAGAAAACCAGGGAAACAAAAAGAGAAAATGAAGTTATTAAACAGCAGCAGCATAGTGAGAGGATGATGCATATGCAATAATCTTAGGTGATATAGAATATGATGGGGTTGTGCTATGTTATGAAACAATACACAGGCAGAAACTGGATTGACAGGCAAGAAAATTCACATGCACAATTTTCATTTTGGGGTCCCTACAGGTCACATACTTAGGTAAATCTATGCATACTGGGCATTAAACTGTGCATTAAAAGGAAATACCAAAATGATTTTGCTTTAAAGTTTGCGAAACCAGAAAGTATTCGCGTGTGAGGTTTAATCTAATAATGGGTGTGGCTTATGGTTGTGGGAGGGGCTTGTTTCAGCGTGCTGTGCTACGCTCTCTACACACAGAGCATCCCTTCACTTTTTTCCACTCCAATTCAAGCACTGAAAATTGCCAATTCTAAGCAACTTTTAAATTGGTTTTCTTTATTTTTTTTTAGTTTTTTGATTGATTTTTTCATTTGTTTTTTTTTTTACTTTTTCCCACCTTTCCAGTGGGGTCACTGAACCCTAGCACTGGATCCTAGCAACCAGATTGCTAATATAGTGTTTGGCTGCTGAATAAAAAGCTAAATAACTCAAAAACCACAAATACTAAAAAATGAAAACCAGTTGGCAAATTGTCTCCGAATATCACTGTCTACATCATACTAAAAGTTAACTCATAAGGTGAATAACCCCTTTAATTAAAGGGACATACACATTGGTTTTTTACTTAGCCTAATATGATTATACATGTAAAAAATGTGGATCCAGTTTCAACAGAACCCCCAAAATCACCTCCAGTGCCACCCCTTTCATTCACTTCATCTGGTAGATGTCTAGTCAGGAGTCTTTCTCATTAGCATAACTTGGTGATGTCATTGAGTGAGAACCAATAGCAGCCGAAGTCCCGCCCAATTTCTCTTTTCTCTTCCCAGCCCTGTTTTCCTCTGCTCCCACTCTGTGTTTCTCTGCTCCCTTCCTAATTAAACTCTAGTAAAAGCCTTGTGGCTGTAAAGATTTTTTAATTTTAAAAGTAAAGTCTAAATGCTTTTTTTATAAGTTCATAATTGATATAGTTCCTCTGTCTGTGAAGGCATTCATAACTAAATAAATCACAAAATTATATATATATATATATATATAATTATTTATAATTGATTTATTTAAAGACAGTAGGCACACAAAGCAAGCAACCACTGATGGTGGAATATGTCAACAGACAACAGGGTACACTCCAGTAGAGCTCAATAAAGATGATGTAAAATACAGTAAATCATGGTGTATTATTCCAGAAGTCCTTCTCCCATATGGCTCCAGTTTCAATAAGCTAACTAAAGGGCTAGATGATTTTAAAAGATCTTGACTGAGCAAGCTGACCCTTCTTTCCCACCCATATGGATCTACAGTACAGATATGGGATCTGTTATCCAGAAACCCATTATCCAGAATGCTCTAGAATTACAGCATGGCCATGTCCATTTTAAACAAATAATTAAAATTTTTAAAAATAATTTCCTTTTTCTCTATAATTATAAAACAGTAGCTTGTACTTGGTCCCAACTTTGGGCCCTTACACACGGGCGTTTTTACCTGCGCTCCCCTGAGTCTTTGTGAGTACAGACCCCTTAAAAATAATTGACTGCATCTACTCCTGCACTCCCCTGCAGCTGAACGCATGAAACCGAAACGCGGGGGAGTGCAGGTATAAATGCCCATGTTTAAGGGCCCTTTGACATAATTAATCTTATTGAGTTATTTATGGGCAGATTTACTATTGGTCCAATTTCGAATAAAAAAAAATTCGAAATTCGACCATGTGAAGTATAATCCTTCGAATTTGAATTTGAATTTTACCACAATTCTATCGATCGATAAAAACGTTCGAATAGATCGATTCGAACTATTTTATCGATCGATCTAATTATTTTTATTCGATCAAACATAGTGGTCCCCAATTAGGCAGCTTGGATCTGGCGAACTAGGTGGTCAAATAGGGGAAGTACTTCGACCATCAAATAGTCGAATATTAGAATAAAATTTTATTCGAATATTCAAATTATTATGGTCGAATTTGCCTAATTTGCATATTTGAAGATTAGAATTTTATGCAAATTCGATGGAACTTCGAATTGTTCACACGAATTTTGTAAATCTGCCCCTTAATGTTTAAATGATTTTATAGTAGAGTTAATGTATGGAGATCCAAATAACAGAAAGATGTCTTATCCAGAAGACCCCAGGTCCTGAGCATTCTGGGATAACACCTCCCACACCTGCATTTCAGGCAAATTTCTGTTTGAAAAAAAACTAAAAGAATATGCAGAAAATGTTCATGAGAATATTACATTGTAGTAAAACTCCTTTTTGCCGCAGTCTGCCAATATATTCTTTTAATTTTTGACTGAGAGATGGGGGGGGGGCTCTCATAAAAACCTAATAAAGTAATAATGAATTGAATAAGCAACAAAAAAATGTATCATATGTAATCAGCTTTACAATTTTAGCCACTTAAAACCTCCATTAAGGAGCAAATGTAAGGAAATGGCATGTTGCTTTGCAATAGCTTCAGAAAAACACAAAGGATTCAAGAAATATGGAACTGCATGCCAAGTCCTTCCTAACAATAATTTAGCCTACGTCTGGACTCCATGTCAGTTATCATGGGACAATGGAAGGCTTGTGGGGAAACAGTGACAATGGTGTTGTTGCAGAAACACACTGTTGGGTTCCTATATAACCTTTGCTGCTCTGAAATAGTCTCAGATAGCATTATTACAAAAAAAGTTTGCTGATTGTAACACTAAGAGCCATCGGCGCGGCACGTAAACACTGCTCCCATGGCTTAAACTCAATTGCAACCAGCAGGCATCAGCCTCAAAGAGCAGTATTAATCTTTAATAAATGTGACTCTTGCAAGAGAAATTTTTATGTAAATAGGTCCAAATGCGCAGCTGCTGAAACAAGCAGGGAGGGAGAGATGGGGGCATGTGTAAGGAATAAAGGCTTCCATCTGAACATGTTCCCTTTAATCAGCGGCAGTCATTGCAGACAAGTCTATTTAATAATCAGGGTCAGTCATTGCAGACAAGTCTATACTATAAGGATCCGTTACTGCAGAAAAGTCTATATAATAATCAGGGTCAGTAATTGCAGAAAAATCGATATAATAATCAGGGTCTGTTATTGCAGACAAGTCGATATCATAATCTGGGCCAGATTTTGTAGACAAGTCTATATAATAATCAGGGTCTGTTATTGCAGACAAGTCTATATAATAATCAGGGTTTGTTATTGCAGACAAGTCTATATAATAATCAGGGTCAGTTATTGCAGACAAGTCTATATAATAATCAGGGTCAGTTATTGCAGACAAGTCCATGTAATAATCAGGGTTTGTTATTGCAGACAAGTCTATATAATAATCAGGGTCAGTTATTGCAGACAAGTCAATATAATAATCAGGGTTTGTTATTGCAGTCAAGTCTATATAATAAGCAGGGCCACTTATTGCAGAAAAGTCTATATAATAATCTGGGTCAGTTATTGCAGACAAGTCTATATAATAATCCGGGTCAGTTATTGCAGACAAGTCTATATAATAATCAGGGTCAGTTATTGCAGACGAGTCGATATCATAATCTGGGCCAGTTATTGTAGACAAGTCTATATAATAATCATGGTCTGTTATTGCAGACAAGTCTATATAATAATCAGGGTTTGTTATTGCAGACAAGTCTATATAATAATCAGGGTCAGTTATTGCAGACAAGTCTATATAATAATCAGGGTTTGTTATTGCAGACAAGTCTATACAATATTAATGGCCAGTTATTGCAGACAAGCCTATACAATAATAATCACCAGTTATTGCAGACCAGTCTATATAATAATCAGGGTCAGTTATTGCAGACAAGTCAATATAATAAGCAGGGCCACTTATTGCGGACAAGTCTATTTAATAATCAGGGCCACTTATTGCGGACAAGTCTATTTAATAATCAGGGTCTGTTATTGCAGACAAGTCTATATAATAATCATGGTCAGTTATTGCAGACAAGTCTATATAATAATCAGGGTCATTTATTGCAGACAAGTCTATATAATAATCAGGGTCAGTTTTTGCAGACAAGTCAATATCATAATCAGGGTCAGTTATTGCAGACAAGTCTATATAATAATCAGGGTCAGTTATTGCAGACAAGTCTATTTAATGATCAGGGTCAGTTATTCCAGACAATTCAATTTAATAAGCAGAGCCACTTATGGCGGACAAGTCTATATAATAATCAGGGTCAGTTATTGCAGACAAGTCTATACAATATTAATGGCCAGTTATTGCAGACAAGCCTATACAATAATAATCGCCAGTTATTGCAGAGCAGTCTATATAATAAGCAGGTCAGTTATTGTAGACAAGTCAATATCATAATCAGGGTCAGTTATTGCAGACAAGTCGATATAATAATCTGGGCCAGTTATTGCAGACAAGTCAATATAATAATCAGGTTCTGTTATACCCGACAATTCAATTTAATAAGCAGAGCCACTTATGGCGGACAAGTCTTTATAATAATCAGGGTCAGTTATTGCAGACAAGTCTATACAATATTAATGGCCAGTTATTGCAGACAAGCCTATACAATAATAATCACCAGTTATTGCAGACCAGTCTATATAATAAGCAGGTCAGTTATTGTAGACAAGTCTATATAGCAATCATAGTCAGTTATTGCAGATAAGTCTATATAATAATCAGGGCCAGTTACTGCAAATTAGTCTATATATTGCAGATGTGTCTATATAATCAGGTCCTTCACCAGGTGCTAGTGTTCAGGATCTGTATGATCCGAAACATGTTGTGCAACCGATAAAAAGAACACTTGTTTGACGGCATTGATTCTCCAGAGTGATTTATCCTAATTTATGAAGAAAAAGGAAGCAGTGGCGACTTCCAACTCTGTTTGAAGAATCGGAAAACAGTGAGAACCTTATCTCTACTTCTATATAATCAGGGCCAGTTTTGTGCAGATATGTGTATAGTTAAAAGCATTCAATGAAATGTTTTCCAAATGAGGATTTGTAGAACTTTGAAGATGAAAAGTTTTATTGGGTTTTTTCAGAAGGTATCAGAAGGTATCTGGATCAGTTGGCAAAAAGAAGAAAAAAAAGATAAAAGGAAAAATGGAATGAAGTATCAAAAGGTAAAGCCTAATTGCTTTTTACACAACTTCTTATTAAAAATACATTTTTATATTTCCCTCTTTCTGTGAAGACTTAAATATCTAATTAAATCACTTGAATTGTAGCTTGTTAGAGACTCAGATCTCTGTATAATCATATTTAATTTTTAACTTTACTTTTTAACAAGGGTTTTGTAAAACACTTAGGCTTTATTTTTTATTGGAAAATAACTTTGCATGCAGCCCCCCCCCCCCAGATAGCACCACAGGCTGATAGCTCCAGAATTCAATTCAAATACTGTACCTGTGATTCCTCCATGAATACAGAACTACCTGCATTCAATAGAACTGTATTCATGAGGGGGAGGCATGTCAGTGTCCCCATTCCCTTCATTCAGACATGCAAGCCCTGTATTTATAGCTGAGAGTATATATATCATTGCCTTTCACCCACCAGCCATGTACTCTGCACTGGATTTTTCAACCAGCCCAAGGTGCGGGGCAACTTGACCATCGAAAGTAACCTGATGACACGGGGCACAGCCTAGGGAAGCTGGGCCATGATAGAGCCCGAGGTACAGAAGCCCCTCCTAGTTGTTTGTAGGGCTTTGGGCAGCTTGAAGAAAGGGCAAAGTGACGTAGGGCAGTATAAAAAGGAGGGAGACTGAGGTTGCCGCCCCTCCTGTCTTGCGCCGGTTGGCTAAGGAGGAACGGCGACCGAATATACTGGTAATACATGTTGGGGGGAATGACCTGGGCTTGGTGCCACAAAGGGATCTAGTCATCATGATGAAGCAGGATGTCAATCGCATTCGATCACTCTTCCCCGGCATTATAATAGTGTGGTCAGAGATTACTCCCCAGTTAGAATGGAGGTTTGCACGGGACTTACAAGCCATAGAGAAGAGCAGGGGGGAAGGTGAATAAATTACTCTCCAATTTTATACGTAAGTCGGGGGGCATAGTCGTCAGACACAGGGATCTAGAGGACAAATCGAAGGGTTGTTTTTCCAAAGATGGAATACACCTCTCAAATGTTGGTATGGCTCTCTTTACTTTGGTTATTGCTGAAGGGATAGAAATGGCCCTGGAGTTTTGGATGGCGGGATCATGAAGTCCAGGTACCAATAGGTGTGTGATCACAGGAGTTGCAGGGTTAATGGGTAGCTGGAAGCCCTGTCACCTCAGGGGTAACACACCACAGGAATAACATTTGGTTCGGTAGCAGGTGGGTTACAGGCTACTATGGCAGCGATGTTGCGTTGTGTAGTTAAAAAGTTTTACTACATTATGTGGGTATTCAGGTTAATTGTTTGTTATACAAATACTGCTGATATATTATGCTACGTTAATGGTAAGTTATCATTTTGTGTTTTTTGCACTAAAATACTACTTGTTATAATAAAACTGTTCTGCGGCCTTTTCATCCAAAAATAACGTGTTGTATTTTATTGAAAGGGGGGGCTTGAGGAAGGGGGGCTGTTGGTTAGCTGGTAAGGGCTGAAACAGGTACCGACCTTGCCTCTGTCATGCTTATCGAATTGTTTTAGGCTATCAATTTGCTCGCAATACGATTTCTCGATGAATTCATACGATCGGATACCGACCTTTCGGTGGCTGGTGCCACCAGCCACAACCCCACCCCCAACAGACCCCACATCCCAGCCAAAAAACCCTTTTAGTCCCCCTGCATGTACCTTTTCCTTCACTCAGCAACAACGGTGGGGCAGCGGTAATGCTTCAAGCAGGGACTGGGTCTGGTTTGGCAGGGCCCATGAGAGCCGGGGCCCACTGGGTTTTTGGGGGTGTCCCGCTGGCCCAGTCCAAACCTGAATTACTTTAGTCCTGTCCCCAGGATAATTGTCTCCAGATGAAACTCATCCAAGTGTGTTGACTTTAGATTGTAAGCTCCAGTGGTGTAGGGAACAATCTCTATAAAGCATTTCATAAAGATTTTGACACCATATAAAAAGACATGTTTAAGCTGATCTAAACTGGAAGGATAATGCCATTGGAGAGTTAAGCCCTTATTGCAGATTTTCATATAAAAATATGCCAGAAATTATTATCATCATACTTGTTGGATGATACTGCTCTCAGGAGTACAACCTCTACACTTGTCTCTTAATATGCAGGTCCATGTAACCATGTTGCACCTGGGAAAACAGCAAGCCCTATTAATAGCAGGAATCCCATTTATTTATGTGCAAAACTAGAGTCACACAAAATCCCGGAATTCGTTTGGCAACCACACATGATTATGCTGAGCGTCCTAATAATACAAGTATAACTTTTCCATGTATCTGCATGCGAAGGAGGCTAATGGGGTCTCAGGAGATTGTGAGATCACTAGTTGATATGCATAGAAACCCGACTGGGGAATATTCTTCTGCAAATTCTTTGTTCTGCTAAACTGAGTGAATGACTTATGGAGCAACCAGGACTTGAGATATAAGAGCTGAGTGATTTCAAAATTATACAGAGCCATAAATGGCTTTCCTGTAGATGTCAAAATTATGGCAGTAAATGACAGCTTTTCATCTTAATGCTGTTTTTCTATCCAGGAGAAATAATTGATCCGCATGTCAGAACTTTACAGGCGCCGATGACTTTTTATACAGCATGTAGGTTTTTCTTGCTTACTGTTTGGAATGTAATTAAATAAATCAGGAAGGTTTTTTAACAATGTCATCATTTAGCAGAATGGCCCAGTCTCTTGAGTCTGTTATGTTACCCATGGGAATCCTAGCACAATAGATATGGAGGAAGGGGGTAGCTAAATGAGTAAACTGCTAGTTTAATAGGAGCCATTTAAATGGGGGAAAAAGAAAATCAAACATTCTGCATTTTGGGCAACCGACCTACAAAAGTTTATAAATGGCAGAAGAGAACCTGTTGAAAAAAAGGGAATTTTAATATAAACTTGATCTAGCTGAAATAAGAAAGTTTAGTAATATAATCAGTTTTTAAAATCTGTGCTGTTTCTGAAATAATTAATTCACTATCCCCATCTGTCTGTCTTCATTCTCTCTTCATGCAGGAGTTGGAGTTAGATTTTCATTAAGAAATTATTGGGGTGATGCTCCCTTTGTTCAGAAGATGTATTAGAATACACAATTTTAAATTAACTGACTTTAACAGAAATCTTGACTCTCTAAATGCAGGAATAGGACACACGTGGTTTTATGACGCAGTAACGAGGCACTTTTTTTTTTTTTAAAAGCCATGTAAATACGCAAACCTAGTGTGCCATTGCCTCAGCTTGAAACCACTTAGCGTATTTATGCGGCAGTCAACTTATTTTGAGAACTGGTCACATTAACACGCAGTAAAAAAGCAATAAAAGTGCATGTGTTTCCATGCCCTTAGAACAGTAGTCAGTGATTTTGGAAGAGTTTGTTTAGGCAGGAGCTGGGCCAAGGATTGGGTCATAATGGACACTTATACATGCCTGCTGTGAGAGGACTGAACCAATGCATTGATGTGGTCCCCAAGGGTGTTTTGAAAGATTCCTAACCAATTTACGGCCACATATCTTCCCATACATGGGCATATAAACTGCCGATTCGGTCATTTATTTGAATTTAATTCTGTGGAATTGTTAAATATGATGGATACTTCTGGGATGTTACTGGTGTTAGTTACAGGAAAAAGAACAATTTCTGTTTTGGAGATTTTTAATTTAAGGTAGCATTGTGACATCCAAGTAGAGATAGCGGACAGGCAGGAGGAGACATGAGTTAGGAGTTCTAGTTTGAGATCAGGAGAGGAGAGATAGATCGGAGTATCAACAGCGTAGAGGTGGTAGTGGAAACCATACGAGCTAATTAATTTGCAGAGGGAGGAAGTATATAGAGAAAATAGTAAGGGTCCCAGGACAGAGCCTTGAGGAACCCAACAGAGAGAGGTAGGAGAGAAGATGCTACTCTGTCGTAAGAGACACTGAAGGAACGATTGGTGAGGTAAGAAGAGAACCAGGACAGGGCTGTGTCACTAAGGCCAAGCGAATGGAGGGACTGGAGGAGGAGAGGGTGATCTAAAGTGTCAAATGCAGATGAGAGATCAAGCAGTATTAGTAGTGAGAAATTGTTGGCTTTAGCTGTTAAAGGATCATTAGTTAGTTGGGTCAGGGCAGTTTTAGTGGAGTGTTGTGGCTTAAAACCAGATTGTAGGGGGTCCAGCAGGTTATTGTCAGAGAGGAATGAGGTTAATCGGTTGTAGACTAGGTGCTCTAGTAGTTTAGAGATGAAAGGTAGGAGAGAGATAAGTTGGAGGTTGTCAAGATTGGAGGGTTCAAAGAGGGTTTTTTCAGAATGGGGGTGACAAGACCATGTTTTAGTTGAGACAGAAATAGTCCAGTTGAGAGCAAGAACAGATGATTTAAGGCTTTGATTAGACAAGGATTGGTATTGAGGAGAAGTTATGAAAGGAATAGGATCAAGCGGGCAGGTGGTAAGGTGAGAAGAGGCAAAAAGTTTTGCGACTTCCTCATCAGTAACAGGGGTGAAGGAGCACAGGAGAGACTGGGAAGTGTGGAGAGAGGGTGGTGGAAGCTTGGGGGGGTTGAGTAGTGCAATGTCCCTTCTGTCAATTAAGTTTTTTAATTGCTCAGCAATGTCTTGAGCAGAGACAGATGTGCATGGAGGGGGTGGAGAAGGGGAAAAAAAGGTGGAGAAAAGTTGTGCCTGTTTTTTTTTAAAAAAAAGAGTTAATGAGTGAAGTAAAGTATTTTTGTTTGGCTTGGGAAAGGCTGGTGTTATAGGAGGACAGGGCAGATTTGTAGCTCCAAAAGTCTGATTCTGAGTGGGATTTACACCAGCGATGCTCAAGTGCACGTGAGTGTCTTTGGTGAGCTATTGTATGAGCAGTGTGCCAAGTGGTTTGGGTCTCGCACGTTTCGTTTTTACAGGAGCAAGCTCATATAGGGCAGTGGTGAGTGTGCTATAGTTGACAGAGTTAGCCACATTAGGACAAGAGATGAGATATTAGAGTGAAGAGAGTCAAAGGATGAAGAGAGATGCAACACATCCAGAGCTTGCAAGGTAGGTACGTGTTTGGGAATTAGCAGAGGGTGAGGAGGGAGTTTCCTGGAATAGCTAAACAAAGTACTTTATACAGATGCAGCCACTGGGATTTGTGAGTTAATTGCGTCATGACTCAGGGCTAATTGAAGAAACTGTGTTATCTAAAGTTTTTCATTAGCATTCCAAAGCACCATTGTTTTCAATGGTGAACTCTTTAATTGGATGGGATGCTGTGACAATATTCTGTGATAAGTGGGATAAATGGGATAGATGAGTTAAGTTATTCTGTCAAATGCACAATCCAAAGTGGCTTCATCTGTATACTTCATGTGTGGAGAGGGAAGGAGAGGAAATTAGAGAGGCTGAGATTTGTATAAAATTGTGATTTGATGGGGGAGATAGGAGGAGAAACACAGGTGAAAGCATTTTTGGAGTAAAAAGCTACAAACTAGCTGGTACAAACAAATCTGTGTTCTTCTTATCCCAGCTGGTTCAAAGTTGATGGAAGATAATCCTTGTCCAACTGCCTTGAATAACTGCCATTACTAAGCACTTGTGAAATATTAGCACTTAGGAAATGTTAG
>CM044435.1:119728851-119749915 GCA_024363595.1 Xenopus borealis | reverse complement strand
TCCCTAAATCCAGCACAAGGGATAGAATTTAAATAGGATCATATGCCTTCCATCATACATTAGTCATTATCTACTTTTATTATCCTGCTCGAGGAGAGTTGGGTGGAAATGGAAACTAGTGGAACTAATTCTTGCATTTTTCTCCTTTAACACTATAAGATGTTGTTGTGCTTTAGATATAAGTACATCAAAGTAAATCCACTTTAAACTTTAAATAATGTCTAGGTTAGCCTTTTTAAAATGTGTTGCTCTCACTTACATAAATATGCTTTGCAGTAGACATCTGATCTTATATTATTATTGGTTATGATAACAGAAGCGCCCTTGGACTGACTGATGCTCCTTTTATAGCTGCTCAGAATTATTTAGATAGTTCAGAACAACAGAATACAAAAAAGATAAGGTTTCAAAAGCAAACAATACATCTGTGTCAATCAATGGCTCTAACCACTCTAATAAAAATAATGTATTTTACACCTTGGCTTGTGCAATAATACTCTTTGCCGGATGAGTCCTTCTTTCATTCTCAATGTCCTGTCCTTTGTCACTTTCTACTTATAAGTCAATTTCACTTTGAAACATGAAATGCTGATGGATGTACAGATGAAAGTATCTTATCATCTAACCAGATTATATATATATATGTTATCTGTGCATTGCCTTTGGAGATTCCTAGTGTTCTGTCAATAAAACACATTTTATCAAAATATACTCTAGAGAACACAATATGTTTGCCAACCAACTGATTCTGTCACCGGAGCCCTTTCAGCCCGTGAGGATTCAATTAGTTCCTTCAGCAGAAAGATGAAACACTGGTAGTATGCTAAAGAAAGCAACAGCAGCTCAATAAATCAAAGGCTAGGTTGGAGACAGGGCAAAAGATATTTCAGAAAATAGAAGAAAAGCATGGTTTACATTATTCATTGTATTACAGGTATGGGACCTGTTATCCAGAATGCTCAGGACCTGGAGTGTTCCGGATAATGGATCGTCATACCTTAAATCTACTAGAAAACCCTGTTACCATTAAATCAGCCCCATAAGCTGGTTTTGTTTCCAATAAGGATTCATTATATCTTAGTTTGGATCAATTACAAGGTGCTCTTTTATTATTACAGAGGAAAAGGGAATCATTTTGAAAAATTTGGATTATTTGATTATAATGGAGTCTATGGGAGACAAGCTTCCTGTAATTTGGAGCTTTCTGAATAAGGGGTTTCTCATACCTATATTGTATTATTTTCATAAAGACAAAGCATTCTCTCTTGTAGAACCTTCCCAAGAGAAGAGAACTTTCTGAGAGGCCAGAAAGCAGGTCAGGAATTGGAAAAGCTGGATGCTATGCTTAGTATGGGGTTTTTGGGAAAAAAATACGTTCTGTAAATTATCCCAAAATAATAAGTGTTGTTGAATATCCAATGGAGCACCATCCCATTCAATATTGGATTATGGATAGGGCAATTGTTCATATTACATTAGAGGTGCAGTGGCTTTTTCTACAAACGAGGGACTTTTTCAGCGTGTTTTTTATGTTCACTGTCTGTCACAATATATTCTCAGTTCCAAGTGCTGATAGGGAAAGTGTATATTTATCAAACTCACACTCATGGTGGTGAGGAGCTAAGAAGAGTCTAGTGGAGAGTGGAATGCTGCTCTAGGTAAGCAAAAGTAATCTGTGGGGGACAGAGGGGGTGGCATTGCAGGAACCACCTCAGGAGGCTCCAGCTTCCTTGTGACCTACTAAAAGTGATGCTAGTTACAAGTTGTGCAAGTTACAACACACTACCACATACACTCCCTCTTACTTTGGTCAGTGTTGAGTCCTAGATTGAAGTTCCTAGACCCCCATAATTCCAGAGTAATGTTCAGGCATGCAACTTAATATCCAGAATTCTCAAGACATGTAGTTTTCTGGATAAGGGATCTTTGTTTAATTTGGATCTCCATATCTTAAAAATACAAAAAAAAATTAAACTTTAATTAAACTCAGTAGGAGTGTTTTGCCACCAATAAGGATTAATAATATCTTGGTTTGGATCAAGTACAAGGAACCATTTCATTACTACAGAGAAAAGGGAATTTGAATTATTTGGTTGCAGTGGAGTCTATGGGAGAAGGCATTTCTGTAATTTGAACTTTCAAGGTTATAATTAAAGAATTCTCAACTAATCTCGACTTCTTGGAGGGTAGGAATAGTTTAGCAGAAACATATCAATGTCCCCATTGGTGTGGAGGAATCTCATCAGGTTCCAGCTCACAAGTATTTTTTCCATCACCATCGTCATCATTTATTTATACAGCACCAACAAGTTACACAGTGATTAACATTAGATAACAAACAGGGAACAAACAGTAAATAACAAACAAGGGTTTACAGAGTACAGTAGGATTAGAGGGCCCTCCTCACAAAAGTTTACAAATAAAGGTTAAGGCTAAGGCCAGACGGGGAGATTCGGGGGAGATATGTCGCCTGGCAACTTCTCGCCGCGAGTTCTCGCCCCCGAATCTCCCCGAATAGCTAGGCACCGCTGCGCACCGGCGAGGCTTAAAGTCGCTGGTGCTTGTTCACACGGAGCGGCGTGATTTTTAAAACCGCTCAAAATTGCCTGGCGAGGCAATTTTGAGCGACTTTAAAAATTGCGCCGCTCCGTGTGAACAAGCGCAGGCATTTTTAAGCCTCGCCGGTGCGCAGCGGTGCCTAGCTATTCGGGGAGATTCGCCAGGCGACAGATCTCCCCCGAATCTCCCCGTCTGGCCTTAGCCTTAGGGTACAATTGAGACATAGTGATTTTAGAAACAGATTTGTAATTTATAATATCTTCATGATTGATTAATTAAGATACATTGAATAAGCTTCCCTAAACATGTGGGTTTTTAGGGAGCATTTGGAAGGAAGGAGAGTCTGTCAGCTCAAGACAAGCGAAGTCTTGTCGATGAGAATGGGCTGAAGTGACAAGAGGAGAAGAGAGGCGAAGGTCAGAAGCAGGGCAGAGGTTGCGTAAAGTACTGGATTTTTAGACCGGAGTTGAAATATAAGGATGGGCTTAGTGTTAGAAGTTTGAATTTGATTTTAGAGGAGATTGGGAGCCAGTGGAGGGATATGCATAGGGGAGCATCTGATGTTGAGCGGAGAGATAGATGAGTCCAGCAGCTGTATTTAGAACAGATTGTAGTTGTGAAAGACAAATGGTTGGAACACCTGCAAGGAGTAGGATTTTTCAAGAGTATACAGTGATAATGCTTTTCAATAAAGTCAATCTGAGAAATTATTTGGTTTTGTGAAAACACAGTGAAACTTCAAAAATGGATAAATACATTCCATAGTATGGGAAGTGTCCAAATCCTTCAAGCATGTGAACTGAATTGGGGATTAAGGATTGGACTGTGAATCAATAAAAGGTTTGCCACTGAACATTTTAAGAATATGGGTTAGATACTATATATTGAGTATGTCTTACCTTAAACTTATTTCTATCTTAGTATTTGATGACCTTCCAGAACTTCCTCCAGGATGAATGAATATCATTGCCGCAGAAAGTAAAACATATTTAAGGGCGTGATAATGTTTTAACTACTGCATTAGAATGCATTAGAGTAGGAGTTTGTTCCACATACTCTATCCTTTCAGCATATAAGAACAGTAACAGAAAATGTCAGTGTGGAAAAACCCTCAGGGCATTATTTTAAAATAGAAACAGTTTGGCACCACCAAGTCACTTCATTGATAAAGCTGTTCCTCTGAGTCACTATGAGAAAAGAATATACCTGCTACATGAGATTAACTGAAAGAAACAAACCCACATGTTCTGCAATTGGAAGACATATTACCTGCCTATCACAGAAATAACTGCTTTCTCCCTCAAAGAATGTATTTTCACTTTAGGTTCATAAATGACGGGGACTTAATAACTCCTTAGTATCTTCCATGAGTATTCGACTGCCCAGGATTACTCAACCTTTTTGTTTTCATTGATGTGCTACAATTCCTGATGCCCACTTACTCACTGGCTGCATCTCAAACTAGCAGCTTCTCATAGTTTCATACAAACTCACTATATTGAGAAGTTGATCTGAAGTCCACACTCAGAAATTACAGAAATTGAATTTGGGTAACACATAACCTGCTCATTGCCATGGGCTGCCTGTTCACTTTCATTGTTTAATCATCTTCCTTAAACTTTATTTACTCACTCACAAGACTTTAAGAAGAAAATTGGAGAAATATCCTAGTGGCCATAAAACCACCCAAACTGCCCTACTCTATTTCTAACCTTGGGTGCCCTCTAGTGGGAATGTTTTTACAGCTTGACCTTTCAACTATGACACTGATGGGTCAATGGTCTGAAGAGAAACCTTAAGTATTGAAATGCTATTTTTTAATTTTACACTCAAGTATAGGCTTTGGAACATCTATCCACAAGATCCACACATCTATCCCCTCCACTTTCAGCAAAGCTTTGATATTTTTTTCCATCCATTGTTCAACACTTATCCTTAAGATATGTTTTATACTCAAGAACTTAAAGACTCTCTAGCTATCAAAACTTGTATTAACTTGGTTTGTAACTATAGTGAAAGATTTTTTCCTGTTTTGTTCATAAATACACGAACCTAATCCCTTGTTGCCTGGTGAGTCACTGTCTTCCTTCCCATCTCCTACTTCTCTGTTCCATTCCTCTATTATCAAGCAAACACTAGTACTTTGTGGCAGAAAGTCCTGGGGTCCAGCCCTTGCTCTGTTTCTTTATTTCCAATGTGTGCTTATTCTTCATTTAATGTAAAAAACACATCTGTACCTTTACATCATCCAGCAGAATGTTATACCGTCTTCCACAGAGAGCCCATCTATACAGAAAAAAAAGCCTTTTCATTCATGAACTCCATATAAACCTACAGAAAGGTCTTGCAGTACAGTGTTCCATCAATAGCATAAAAGTGTTTTTTTTTTTCCCAAGCCTTTATCAGAAGAGGGGAAAAAGAAATGTCTCCGGTATTAAAAGCTGAGGGGAAAAAATCCCTAATTATTAAGCTCTCCGTGCCCCTTATAAATTATTTTTAAAACCACCATGGGGTGGTGTAAGAAGATTCTTAGTCAAAAAAGATACAATGAAATGGTGCCTATTTCAGTATAAATCAATTCTCTTGTGGCCTCCAAAACACACTTCCTGTAGCGAAGCTCACTTTATATTATTTAATTTTACTTTCCTTTCTAAGCAGTGTGTCTATTATTTTATTAATAGCTTGAAGTTCTGAAGGGTGCATACATTTTACTTACAAATACTGACCACAACAGGAGTTAAAAAGGACCCTGCTCTTTAGTGCTTAAAGTTAATGGAACAGAAGGTCTGGGACTAGATGTAGACAGATGAGGAATGTGCCTAGGGAGCAATTTAGGGGGGCATCAGGAATGTAACTCATATGCAAGAGTTGGTCAGTCAACACAGAGTAGCAGTAGCCAGTCCATGTGAATGATGGCATCTTGGGATGAAGAAAATATTTTCGATTTTTATCTCCAAGGCACAGACCTGGGGTAATAGTCAAGTCACTAACTGTAATAGAGGTTTCTGGAATTATATCAGTGTTCCAGGGGGAAAAAGGACAATTTCAATATACTGTATGTTTTTGGACAAAATTAATTATGAATAAAAGTTATAACAACATAACAATTTTTTATAATATACTTAGTGGCTTGCTCAGAAAGAAAATCAACTGGGTTAATCAAAAGGATTAGGGTCATGCAAGGATCTCTCCTTATCAAAGGCAACACTTTTATGGGAAATTAATTATGAATGTTCTGTCCTAGACTCTTAATGATGATGAAGCCTTGACTGTTAATCTACTAGTTATAATAAATGTATTCTAATGCATGTGTGTCTATCTTTCTAGAAGCAATTATCTCATTATATTATTTGAATGAATTTTTGTAGTGTCCTGTCTCTACTCCCTCTCTGTCTGACTCCAGTCTGTTCAGTCTCTACTCCCACTCCACTGTGTTCAGCTTCTATGGCCACTTCAGTATATTGTATCTCTTTGTACTCTCCTTTCTACTCCAGTCTGTTTTGTCTCTATACTTGCTTCATTCCATTCCAGTCTGCTGTCCATAGTACAGTCTTTAATCAAAAAGACAAGAATTTGGGTCAGAACCCATTAGTAAATATAGACTTTTAAGAAGATATTTCCTCTGGTGTTGCAGTCAATTTGATGTGTGTTTGATAAGTGGATGGACGTGGCCATTTTGTGACTTGTTCCCATTGCTAAGTATATTGCCTGAAAAGGTGCGGAGAAAAATTGGTGTCTGAACTTCTCCTTGAATTATGGACTTTTTCCCTTTAGATTTGGAATACATTGTGTAAGAAAGAGTTGTGATGCTTGGTCAGCCCTGTCCTGTGGGTGTGACCCTGAGCCCCTACAGAATATACTAACACCCCTGATTCCTATGATAGTTTTAAAGAGTATGTTCATGAGAACTTAGAAGACCTAATGTGCAAGGATTTCCCCTCAATGGTGAGTGTCCTTATTGATCATTCACTGTATGTTCTCTGCATGGCATTTTACTCTGTCTAAGTAGCTGTTTTATTTCATTTTTAGCTGCTCCTGCAATTACAGAATGGGATTAGGCTATATAAAAGAATTCAGCCATATTAAGTTTCGTACAACTGTACAGCATTATAAGATAACCCCAGGGTAACTGCAAACTCATTTTTTCCCTTGCGCAGTACAGAAGTTACCTTTATGACTTCACTTTCAGAATAATAATCATAACTCAATCTTTCAGGCTTGGTTAACCATCTATGCATTTCTATTACAGCCATCAAAACAATGGTACAGCCGTGATATTAATAGGCTCTTTGCAAAGAGAGTACAGCACATGGTGCCTGAGTGTTCTCTGCTTACATTACTACATTTAAATTCTGAAGTGCAACCTTAAAGGACAAGAAAAGGCAATTCCTATTTTAATACATTTATCATTTGTCGTAAAATATTGGCAGAGCCAAACAATTATGTACATATATATATATATTGCAAGGAAATAATTTTCAGACAAATCAATTGTATGGGCTAAACATTATTGATTATGTCTATGATGTAATCAGGATTGAAGCCATTGTTGTTAAGGCATCCATTTACTAAAGTGCAATAGAGGCCAGTAATGATTTGCAGAAATAATGCCAGAGCTAGTTCACTAAACTGTGATCATTTCTGTAAAATATTTAACACAAATAAGTTATCACCTATTGTCATATCCATTCTGCATAAGCTGTTTTGCCCGGAGAATGGTGTTGGTATGTGAAATAATGCCTAGAATTGTAAATTGGATGAGACTTCATTTTAATATGATTGGCAAATCATTGCAGATGAATGTTACTTGTACTCATACATTTATTATTATGGAATTTTAATATAGCTTGTGTAATATAATACATACATTATTTATATAGACACACTGTTAACATGGATTGAAAGAGACAAAAGTCCATCACATTCAAATGTAAGCCATTCTTGAAGGCTAGTGATGGGCGAAACGGCCGCGTTTCGCTTCGCCGAAAAATTTTTCGCCGATTCGCGAAACGATCTATTATTCTATAGATCACATTTATGTTATTTATACCAAAATGCATAACCTTGCAATTATCAATAGTGATGGGCGAATCTACCCCGTTTCGCTTTGCCGAAAAATTTGCGAAATGAGTCGCAGCATGTTTTTGACGCGCGTCGTGGCAACTTCGACGCATCTATAGAATAAATGGTAGTGTACTGGAATCTCCTTTATAAAAAATAATTTGGGGATTTTTGTGGATAAAGTTGTGTATCTCTAGGCATTGTCTTTTGCCTCTTTATAAGACCCTAGTAAGACCTTGGTTTAATTATATGGTGACACGTTGTGTCAAAAACTACGCGCGACTCGTTTTTTTTTGGCGAATTTTTCGCTGGCGTTTCACCAATTTATTTGCCAGCGGCGAATCGCGCAAATTCGCCCCTGGCGAATAAATTCGCCCATCACTACTTATCAACACTGAACCTCATTTGGCAGTTTTCCACCCAGTTTTATAGTTTAGTCAAATCAATCTACAAAGTGGCAGCATCATGCATGGAGAAAACTTGAGACAGTACTTACAATGCCCACCTTCAAGTTAAAAAGCAAAGGATAGACACCTGTAATACACCACTTACAATGCTGGTCAAACCAGAAAATGTTCCATTCAGCACAATGCTTTGTACTGTCGAGGTCAATATTGCTTAATTTGTCAAGTAACCTTCTGTGTGGTACTGTATCAAATGCTTTAGCAAAGTCTAAGTTGATCACATCCACTGCCATCCCAATATCTAGGATTTTGCTTACCCATCTTATTAACCCTTCTAAAAGCTTTCCTAACACTGATATAAAATTAACCATCCTATAGTTTTCAGGCTCAGAGCAGAATCCTTTTTTAAATAATGGTGTCACATTAGCAATTCACCATCTCTCTTGGCACCATGCCAGACCTCAAAGAATCATACAAAATTAAGTGGTTTGGAAAAAAGAGAACTGAGCTCTAGGGTGAATAGTATTCAGTCCTGGACGTTTGTCAAACACTCTTATTTTGAATTATCATGAATTTAATTCTCACAATTACAGCATCTAGCAATTCATGCAAAGATCCAGCACACACAATTTAAGATGTAGCCAATCAAAGTCATTCAATCTGAGCTCACAGTTTTCAAATCTCAGATTATTAGTAGGAAAAGCTAAAACAGAGTAGCATAAATGTGATACTTTTTAATAGGGATGGCGCGAACTGTTCGCCGGCGAACTTGTTCGCGCGAACATCGGGTGCCGGAAGTTCGCGAACGTCGCGCGACGTTCGCCAATTTGGGTTCGCCTTAGTTGGCGCTTTTATTTTGCCATTTATCCCCCAGACCAGCAGATACATTGCAGCCAATCAGTAAGCTCTCCCTCCTGGACCACCCCCACACCCCCTGGACCACTCCCCTTCCCTATAAAAACCGAAGCCCTGCAGCGTTTTTTCATTCTGCCTGTGTGTGCTTGGAAGAGATAGTGTAGGGAGAGAGCTGTTAGTGATTTCAGGGACAGTGGATAGTAAGTTTGCTGGCTAGTAATCTACTGTACTTCAAACAACTGCCATCTAGCTGTGTGAGCTTGTTCACATTCTGTTTAAATATCCATAATATTACCCTCTCCAGAAAAAGCACCTGAGTGACTTTTTTCAAGCAGCCATAATATATTTTACGTAATCCGTATCCACCACTGTAGTAGTGTATACGTTGACCTTGTAGGCATTATTTGCCCTGTAGGCATTTTTTGCCCAGTGTGTTCTTCAAACAACTGCCATCTAGCTGTGTGAGCTTGTTCACATTCTGTCTAAATATCAATAATATTACAGTCTCCACAACCACCTGAGTGACTTTTTTCCCTTTACAGCACAAAACGTAGCGCTGTGTCAACAATGGATTTTTCAGATACATTTTTGCCCTTGATCCCCCTCTGGCATGCCACTGTCCAGGTCGTTGCACCCTTTAAACAACTTTAAAATCATTTTTCTGGCCAGAAAAGTCTTTTTTAGCTGTTAAAGTTCGCCTTCCCATTGAAGTCTATGGGGTTCGCGAACCGTTCGCGAACCGTTCGAAAATTTCCGGAAGTTCGCGAACATGTTCGCGAACTTTTTTTCCGCGGTTCGCGCCATCCCTACTTTTTAATCACAGATAGCACCACACATTGCTAATCCCTAGTTTTTCTCCTTGTAGACAACAGAAAAGCAGACTCTATGAGGTGTGGCAGTCAGGTTCTTAAAATAGGGTAGACATATAAGATATAGGAATCAGGGGCAAGTATAAGTAACATACGTAACTGTATAACATCCAGTTAAGGAGATCATAAGGATACTTTGGATTTACTTTTTGACCCAGTTAAAATGAACTGAAGGATCATGCTATTTTTCCAAATTTCATATTAGTATTATCATTAACTATAACAGAAAGAAAAGGCTGATGATTTATGACATGCATTTTTCTTTATTTCTCCTCAATAAGCAAATATAGGGAATATGGTATAGTATAGACCAGAGTATTCTAGTAATTTATTGATTTCACTTCTATTCCTTTTGTTTGTAAAAACATATTCTAGTACACCATGATAGATCTGATCTATATTTATCTAGAGACATATTTGATCCACGTGGCTGCTCCTCATTTTCAGCATCAGTTCTGTCCAAGTCAGTCATCTAGCTGTGTGATGGATGAGTTTCATTTCCCTCATGTGTTTCACATCACCACAAAATAACCAAAATGGAATATCACATAGTACAGTTAGGGTTTTTTTTTTATATATATATATATATATATATATATAGTCACAAAAATGGAGAGTGCCAAGTGTGGAGAATACTGTGTGACCTTGCTGGGTATGCCAATAGAACTAGTCCATTAGAAATCCACTGGGGGCACTTTAAAGAGGGGAGAATATTTTTTATAAGTCTTTAAAGGAATGCTGTAATAATTGTTGTTATAGTTTTCATTACTAATTTACACTGTGTACATTGCACGTAATTCATTCTACCATTTAACATTTTATTCTTGAGACAATAAATGTATTTTTTAACTTGTAATATTGGTGTGTAGGTCAGGTCATTTTGCATGGTCATGTGCATTCAGAAAGAGCCACCACTTCACTACTTTCAGGTAAGCTACTGTTCCTCCTACTCAATGTAAACAAAAGGAACACCAAGAGCCCCAATAGTGTAATATATATTGGTAAGGGATAATGAAATAAGAGTAAATAGCAAATACTCACAAACCAGGGTTACCAATAGGCAACCACTGTAAGGCAGGTGGGGAGATTGTCCTGACCCCACTCAGGATTAAGAAGTCGCTCTCTGTAGATAGAAAAAGGGTATCAACCCTCCACCCAGGATGGACTTATTATTGTATAGAAAGAACAGAGGCGCCAAAAGGATAAAAGGATATAAACTAGTTTAAAAGCTTGGTAATCAGAGGAGGCAGTGGTGGACTTACCTTCTCCAAGCAGACACAAAACGACTGTAATTAAGCAGTCAAAATTTATTAACGAACTCCAATCAGTACAACACGTTTCACGGGCTCAGACCCGCTTCTTCAGGCAATAAACATAGGAGTTACAGCATCTGGCAGTAGTATACACACTCAGCGCCTCTCAACTCCTACTCAATTTAACTGGATGAGTTGCAGTGGGACTTTTACTATGGAGTGCTGTTCTCATATATATACCACTAGATGGGGAATGGGGGCATTTTTAGCAATTCAGGTATCATGGAACTGTTATCTGGACACCTTCCGATTGTTCTGTGGGTGACATCACTCCAACCTGCATTACAGCAGTAAGGGTGGCAGAACACGGACAGATTCAGGGAGATTTAGTCACCTGCGACTAATCACCTCTTTTTCAAGGCAACAATCTCCCGCATATATATATATATGTATGTATATTTATATGTGTATATGTGTGTGTATAAAATGATATATAATAATAATGTGAATAGAGAAATATAAAGATGTAAAAACAGTGCAGTAAAATAAATAATAACTGTGTAAGTTGAATTAATTCCTAGTTAAAAGTTTATAGTGCATGAAACATTTAGGTATCAAGACTCCTCCAAGAAAAAGTCAAAGCAGCCATATATAGCAGGAAGTCTGTGGAGGCTAAATGTCACCAAGTCTGTGTTTCCATATAGTTCAGTATTAATGACAGTTATCCAAAAACTCAGGCAGCTTTTATTGTCCTTCTTAGTCAAGGTCCTTCATCCCTATCACAGGGAAGTCTCTCTTGTTCATACTACTCGTTTTTTGCCTGTGTTTTGCCTTCTTCCCCACCTATCGAAAATACCACCAATGGACAAAATTTGTCAACAGTTTTGACCTAACATGAACTTCCCTGTAATTCTTGTCTTTATCATCTATCTATGGCTGTTATTTTGTTTAGATTCTTGGGGGCAAATTTACTATTATTCCCCAAAACATATTCGTTTTTCCTCGATATTCGATTAGCATTCGATTTTCGAATGCTAATCGAATAGTTTTAGGCTACCCTTTTATTTGATCTTCGATCATTCGTCGATCGAATAACGATCGTTCGATCATTCGAATGAATTATTCGATCATTCGAATGATTCGTACGATTCGTACGAATCCTATTCAATCAGGACTTAGCCTCAGAAGCCATAGGCTTCTATTACAATTCGGTAAATTCAATCTGGCGAAGTAGGCAGTCGACTACTAATTTAAAATTTTAAATCCTTTGCTGATCGAATGATCGAACGATCGAATATTCGATCATTCGAATCTATTCGATTATTCGATCGTTTGCTATTCGATGATCGAATAAGCCAAATTTGCATATTCGACCAATCAAATGAATCCTACGATCGTTATTCTATCGAATTTGATCGAACTTCGATCTATTCACATGAATTTAATAAATCGGCCCCTTGAAGTTTGTGTTCTGTCAGCGTGGACATTATTTTTTAATCTTTTTAGGCTTCCACGCTTCCTTACATTTCAGGGATGCATGAAACAGTGGTATTGTGCTCTTATTGATGTGTCCTTGTTTTAGGCAGAGATGTATAACCACTTGCAATATCCACAAATTCACTGCCCATTACTGGAAACTTGTTTATTGCTATTTCAAATTGTTTATTGCTATTTCAAATTTTAGTTTTACACCTGAGGAAATTAGTTGGCCATACATCTATTGGGAGACAGACTCCTTCCTAGTGATATCAAGGATTCCTAGGGCACTAAACAATGTATTAGGTGCAAGAGAGCCCTTAGCGGGGTGGTTCACCAATGACCAATTCAGAGCAACTTTTCTTGCTCTAGATTATTTATTTTTATTGTAATTTGTAAATTATTTTCTTCTGATTCTTTCCAAATGGGGGTTACTGGCCCCATGTAAGAACAAATGTTCTGTAAAACTTCAAAAGTATTGTTATTGCTCCTTTTTATTACTCATTTTTCTATTCAGGCCTCTCTCCTATTCATATTCCAGTCTCTTATTCAAATCAGGGCATGGTTGCAAGAGGAATATGGACCCTAGCAAACAGATTGCTGAAGTGCAAACTAGAGAGCTACTGAATAAAAAGCTAAATAAGTTAAAAAACACAAATAACAAAGAAAATTCCATTGAAAAGCAAACTCAGAATATCATACTCACTCAACACTACATCATGCTAAAAGTTAATTTAAAGGTGAACAACCCCTTTAACCCAAGTGGCACTCTTTTGCTTGTGTGCCTGAATGATGAACAAGTGGTGCGACAATCTTGTCTTATTTTGGGTATATTTTACGCTATTCCATAAAGCATTCGTTGGCAGTGTGCACACCTACTATTAATACTGGTTGGGAGATCCTCCATGTGGAGTGAATGGTCCCAGGGCACTGACAATTTTTTTATGGTTTCCTTGACCATGTAATTTCAGGAATTAAAATGTTGACATTTTAAGATTTTTTTCCATAAGTGTAACTGTCACATAAGTGTAACTGTCAATAATAATTGCATAGCAAGCATCTCTATAGTGGTTCCCCCACAAAGTATAGGATGTGGACATTACTTGTTGAGTATTTTCCGGAAATAGAAGAAAAGGATAGTTAAGTGTAGCCAATGGGCTGCGGATCCTGTCTGAGGGTGTTCTACTCAGTACCAGATTAAGATTGACTACCAATTCCTCTTGTATATGATGATATGTATCAACGACCCCTGGTTTCTGATGTAAGCCAAAAAGAGGCATTTGTGAACCATAAAAGCATTTCAAAATAAAAAAAACATTTGATCAACAGGAAGAGAACTGTAATATGTCAGATAAGTAGAAGCCAATGTTCCATTATGAAAGAATAAACAGGGCAGAGTGATTATAATGAGACATTGAGCACATCGTTGGCAATTTCCTTAATGACCATTAACACCATGTCACCGGAACAGTTACAGAGGCATGCCAAATAAACATAAATCTGCATAAATCACAGCTTTGTGATGATTTCTTTATTGCCAATCAAAAACTTGGTACAGGGATATATTCTCCAAGTACTATGTTACACCCTCATACATACCCATATACACTACTGGGAATTGTCTGTGCTAAAACAGTAAAATTGCATAATTGCTCAACAAAGTCTTGCATCTTGATACTGTACCTCGATGTTTAAGACATTTCTTCTGTAGAAAACTGAGAGATAACTAAGGGCATCTGTAGCAGGTATAGATTTTACCCTAAGTTTTAGGCTAAGTCCATTCCAGAAGCAATGTGAGTTTGTGTTGTGAGTTTCTCAAAAAAAGATATGAAAATGTGAAATTGATGTTTGACCCACCACTTTCTTCTACTTCTCCCCATCTTATGTATGCCATGATAGATACAGTACATACCATCTGTAATTGCCTCCAGTCCACTATGCATACTAATGTTTCTTCTTTAGAAGGCTTATCTTTTGCTCACATGTCTATATCTGATGATTCCCAGGTAGAAGGTTTGGAATATGAAATAATAATTTTTGTTCTTGTTGACTAACTTTTAGACCTCTTCTAAAGTACATTACATCTGCCACCATTGCATCTGTCTATTCATAGTCCCCCAACTTGATATTTTTTTCCTCTTTTACCTACTTTGTATAATAGAATGCATTGCCTAGAATCTATACCTATAGTGGCTGTTGCTTCACCTACTGATTCAAATCTGATCTGTAAAAACACACAAATAAAAATGATACTCTTGGGGGCAGATTTAGAAAATTCATGTGAAGAATTCGAAGTTCGATCGACTTTGCATAAAATTCTAATTTGAATCTTCAAATATGCAAATTAGGCAAATTCAACCATTGAATATTCAAATTCAAATAATTTGAATAAAATTTCATTTGAATATTCGACTATTCCATGGTCGAAGTACTTCCCCTATTGGACCACCTAGTTCGCCAGATCCAAGCTGCCGAATTGGGGACCATTATATTTGATCGAATAGAAAAAATGTGATCGATCGATCAATAAAAATAGTAAATCTGCCCCTTGATCTCTGGAATGGGCCCTTGCAGAGGAAGGATATTGCAGAATTTAATCAACCCTCAGTTTGATTAAATGAATTGGGTACCAGTGGTTATTAAAATAAATGATACCTCTTTATTTTCAGGAATGTAGAACAACCTCCAGGAGGATGGTCACATATAGATGCAGTACAAATGTTCAATATTTACTCAAGTACAAAGATTCTTACCCATTGGGGCAATGTGTGGATTGAGTCATTTCAGCAGTGTCCAAATCCAAGTAAAAGCCCTCCAAGTGCAACCTGGCTGGAAACACATCTAGCCCTAGGTGGTAAACCCAGGATTGCTAATCCTTCTAATCTCCTAGTGGGAGCCTCAGTTTGCTCACTAGATACTCTATTCTTACCTCTCACTCCTGGAGAGAGCTATTAAAAAACTAACCTCAAACTATCTACATCTAATGGGCATAACTCTGCGCCAGCTCTGACTTTCATGAACCTCTTGTACAAGTGGAACTTGTAGTTGAGCGCTTGTTGACTTCCCCTTTTAGACTAGAACATTTACACCACTTGGATAGTTACTGATCTGCCAGGAAAACAACAGTATATTAGGACCCCACTTAGCTGTCGAAAACTTTAGGGGACAGCCTGAATAAAGGACAACTAAAACCTTACATACCTTACATAACTATTAGAATATATTTAAATATATATTTAAAGCAAAGGAAGGTTCCTGTCCTGGAAGGGAATTGAAAGAAGAGTTTACCAGCTTGCTAGATAGACAAATTAGAAAAGGGGATTTTTAAAAGAAAATTAGCACTGATTAAATCATTCCAATAGTGGTTGGCACACATAGAGACCATCTGTGTAAGCTTGAGCATGACTTCCATATGTAAGGAATTAGCAGGAAATAGAAAATAAACAGTAAAATTAGTTTCTGATTGCTTTGAGTCTTGATTCTCTCTCCATAAAGCCCCAACATATAGTCCAGAGTTCTTCCTGTAGAAAGACTAATAATTATATATTGCTATTGAGATACAACTATCTGGGGACTCTGGGATGTTTCTGTTCCTCCAACGGAATTAAAAAATATGGTAAGAACAGTTTAAGGATAGTATTGGCCTGTTTATTTGTAAATGTGTAAACCAAGAAAGATACTGCCCAGAGCTACTGACCCAAAGTGACAGAATGAGGTCACATTAAATGAACAGACAGTAGTCTTCAAACCATGGGAGAAAGGACAAACTGAAGAGGAACCAGGACTGGTGTTATTACGCTGGAGTTGAATTTATTTATAGTACAGTGCTTTAAAGGGAAAAGTATCACCACATATGTTTCCTTTTGTTTTGTTACTGCCTGTGCAAGTTGCTTATTGTATTTCATTCACTTGAAATCATTATCAACTAATGTTACAGGGCTCCCAATGGGCAGCTTGTTTTGGCAATATACAAAGCCTAATTTGAAAAGGAAAGGGACCCATTTAAATGCATGCTGGGCCCTCACCATGAATAGGTCTCTCTGGGCCCCATTATTGGGTAGCAATTTCATTCATGCTATAGAGTTACATCTCACTGTTGCTTGATTGGTAACACCTGTCTCACGGGTCAGTAATGAACAATAATATAAAAATATATTTAGGAATATTGGTACAGGAGAGAACATACCAATAAAATATCCACTAGAGATATTATGTTCTACCTCAACCACAGTCCCTTCCAACAGGCCACTTAGTAAGTGACTTCAATCTTCTGTTGCATTCATCTTCTGCTTAGTAGGCTGCATGCCAGTCAACCCCTTTTTTTTCTTCTTAGCTAAGATGACACATAGTGAATACTGTAGGACTGGGCTAATTGAGGTATTGATAAACCTCTTGATTAAAAGAGGAAGCCTTTTTTTTTTTACTTTAATTGCAAGTTTTCACTTGTTGGTCAATGTGCCCCTCAGATTGCCGGCTCCTAGTACAACAACAATTCATCCCTAAAAAACATATAAAGCGTAATAATACAATCTGCTCTTACTGGAAACAGGCAGGCAGACTTGCCCCAGGTTGCAGCAGCCCAGCCCAGAACCTATAACTCATGTCTCCGGTTCCCCATATACAGCAGCCCTGACCATTTCCTCCTGGCAGATATAGATATGTATACAGACAAATATCTCTCCCAGGAGTATTAAGCGTGATTTATCCCCAACAGCTTGCAGAGTGAATTAAAGCCACAAGCAAGTCAAGCGGTCACCCCGACGTAGAGAAATGAATGATTTATCTTGCTCCAGGGGGCTATGAACATGTGGGGGGAGCCACATTTCAGTAATTTTATATACATGCTGCTCAATTTTATTATGGCCTTTTATTGCTCTAGTTTAAGGGCACTATAAACTGACCATGCAGGCAGTCAAGACTCCCTCACTGCCTCGCTGTTCTCTGGGAAACAGGTGCTCTTGGCTCTGTTTGTTTTAGGATGGCTTTCATGCAAGAATACATTACAACAGACAAGGGGCATTAAAAGTATAAAAAAAAAAAAGTGCAGGGTGCATCCAAGGCGCAATAAGCCTCAGCCACTATTGTTAAAGTGAAGAATGAATTGCCTCCTCTAAACAGCAAATACACTGGAAATATCAGTTCCTTTGTTAATTGCAGGGACAAACCAGTGTGTTTTGTGTGTGGGGGCTGATGAGTGTTCATGGCATGGTGGGTGTGTGACATGTGGCTTTTTTCCATTTAGAAGGTGGGTGGGGAGGTACAGTAGGTTTTACATGTAAAAGTAGTAGCAGTTCCTATTGCTGCCCCTAGACCAGGAGTGCCCATACTTTACTAATGCAAGGTTTACTTTTAGTGATGATGTCCATTATGACCCAAAATACATCCATAAAAACATTGTTAGCATTCTGTTGCATGTAAAATATTACTAAAATATTAATTTATAAATAGACAATATTGTTATATTTAACAAACAACTATTTCTTATGTAACGCTTTTGGCTAGGCAAAACACAAATGATTAAAGTGTCCAGCTAGTGATATGAGCATGGGTTACACAGTGACCTACACACCTGGGCAGGGCCTTTGCCAAGTGGAAGCTTTGAACTACAATACACAGGCAACTGTACATAAAAATATAATAATAAAGGATTGATTGGATGCCAGGAGGTTCTTGGTGCAAACAAAAGGTAGATTTATTAGCCAAAAGCAATGACCACAGGTTTACTCACGTATGAGGAACCTTAGCATATCACATCAGGGGAGTAGATAGATGAGGCAGATACAACATAATGAAGACTGTCACTCCCATAAGGCATAGTAGTCAAGTGTACATCAATTCCCAGAGACTGATATACCTTTGTGGGAATCGGGATCACCAGTGGAGTAGTTAGAGAGACAAAGTCTAAAGCCTAACACCCTGTCCCTGCACTAAAGGCAAACAAGAAGCCTTTGGGAAGCTACTCCCTGCTATTATACTTCATGGCGCACACAGCTGTTCATGCTATATAAAGCTGACTATCTTACTCTCCTAGAGAGTCTATTAAAGAGCTGCCCTGTGATAACTAACCTTGTTCACTGGGTTTCCTGGTCCCCGAATGGCTTTTCCAGGGAAAATGGTCCTAACCATCTCCAGATGGTAAGAACACCAGCAGCCAAAGAGGAAGAGGCCACTCCCTACACACACTAAAAAGTAGTGTGGCAGGAAGTGGTCATTACACCCTTTGGCCAATAACTAGTGGTGTTTAAATGTGAAATGGCAACATAGGCTTCTGCCTAGTAACTAAGAAGGTAGGGAGTTAACTCTATAGGTGCTGTTTAACCTATAGTTCCCTACACTTATGTCACCTTAAAGTAATAAATATCTGAATGAAAGCTGTTTGATTACAGTGTCTTGAGATCAACTGATCACCAGCTAAAGGTCTGCTGGTAGATCCCCATCTACCTTTTGGACACCCCTGCCCTAGGTTACATTGGCACAAGGTTAAATTGAAATGGTGACCCCCCCCCACAGCACAGCCATAGTGGTACAGTGTTGCTTATTCGATGTCCGTACGGTTGTGTTACCCCAGTCCATACACTATCATTATACCATTATACTGATCTGTGACTGTGTACTGCTAACCAAGTGTTGATGGAACCATATGTGTTGATTATAGCCCATACTTCCCGATAGAGCATGACCTTGCATTGAGAACACTAAACCTCTACACTAGGGTGGTCACCTTTGCAGGTGTAGAAATCCGGACAAAGAGGTGGACTGGTGACATCAGAGAGGGTGGTCTAGTGGTATCGAAAGGAAGAAGAGGTGGCATTAGAGGAATGTCCACTGACATTAGAGGCATATCTGATGATGTCCGCACCAATCGTAAAGTTTTGCCTGGGTTTTTAAACTCTAACAACTGGCAGGATGTTTTGAACCAGACAACTCCCTAAATAAATGGGCTGTCCAGTCCAAACCCAGGTGGTAACGCTACTCTACATCCTCCTCATTTATTTATCCACCTTTTTCGTGTGGGCAATCCTTGATCCCAAGAATGAGGTGTAGTTGGAGAACACCTTCAAAATTACAAACGTGAACATTAGTCAATAGTGATGAGCAAATTTTTTCATCAGCCATGGATTTGCTTAAAATTCTGGACAAAACACCCATTGACTTCAATGTATTTGGACAAGAAAGTCACAGAGACAAAGAAAGTTGCCACAACAAAAATTTCCCTTTGACTTTGATGCATTTGGAGCAATAAAAATTGTTGTGCGCATAAAAAATAGCTGTGCATGAATAAATTTGACATCCATTGATTTCAATGCATTTCACAAATTTTTCGCAATTTCACGAATCACGGTACAGATTCGCTCATCACTGTTAGTCAGCAGATTTATCAAGGGTCAAAGTGAAAATTCGAATTTAAAAAATTAGAATTTTGAAGTAATTTTTGGGTACTACTGAAAAGGCCAAAATTCAATTTGAATAGAAAAAAATGTAAAACATTTTAAAATGTGACCATTCAAAAATCTAAGTACTAATTCAAATTCAACCCTTCACCACCTTAAACCTGCCGAATTGCTGTTTTAGCCTATGGGGGACCTCCTATAACCTATATGGAGCCTTTGGCTAAATTTTGAGAAGTTGAAGTTGTTTTCGGTGAAATTGTTCGAATCAAGCGATTTAATCATACGATTCAAACGATTGAAAACGGACCTATTCAATTGCAATTTCTTTGCCTTAAATTAAATTCCCTTAATAAATCTGCCCCTTACTGTTAACAAAAAAAAAAAGCTACTGAAAATGAAATAATATACAGTTCCCTTAGACCTGGGGGCAGTCAGACTACGTATACTGTCCTGTATGAATGAAAATAGGTTAGTATTTACTGGTGCTTTAGGCATTGGCCTCCTTGGCTTCTTCATTCAAGTAACATGATTGTGTTCCAATATCTATTCTGCCCTTTGCTTTTTACTCCAATGACAAGATAAAAAAAGAATTAGGGTCAGATTTAGGGCAGAGAGAGAGCATTCGCTTTGGGATCTGGGCCTCAGTGGGGGCCCCTTGCTGGGGAAATGTCCTTGATCAAAGTCCAAATAACATAATGTTATACTGTGTGATCATTGGTAGATTTTTTTTATTATTATTTTCATTGGGAATCTACAGAATTTGGCCAACATAAGTGATGGGCGAATTTATTCACCAGCTGCGAATTCGCTGCCAACTCCCGCTGTTTGCCGCAGGCGAATAAATTCCCGAAACGCCAGCGGAAACTCACCTGGTGAAAATTCACTGGCGTCAAAAAAACAAGACGCACATAAAAAAAAAAAACGAGAGGCACGCCGAAAATGACGCGACTTGCCAAAAATGACATGACGTGCGTCGAAAGCGACGAGCATCGAAAACGAGACGCTACTCGTTTCACAAATTTTTCGCCAATTTGCAAATTTTGCAATGGTGGGGAAGGAAAGTGTTGGTGGTGGCACATAGGAAATTGGAGCTGAGGCTTACTTACAAAATTTGAGGTTCCTGTCCACACACCAATGCAAACATATACGGGCTCACAGATGCAGTCAGAAACTAGCATCACAAAAAAAAAAAAAAA
>CM044435.1:119692565-119709419 GCA_024363595.1 Xenopus borealis | reverse complement strand
TTTTTTTTTTCTAATAGACAAATTCTGAAGATCCAAATGTTCTGTTATTCAGAAAACCCCAGATCCCCAGCATTCTGGATAACAGGTCCTATAACTGTATAAGTATTAAATCAAACAGACTGAAATAGTACTCTCTGCAAAATGAGACAAAGTACAATACAAAGCAGCATTTAAAATAGGTCCTTGGGCATACAAGGAGATCCAACACTGGGTCCAACTACTCTGTTTACTTGCTCATCTAGGTTTCCACAGATCTAGATAATCATTCCTACATTGAAGACACAGACAAAAGTAAGGCTTACTTGCTGCTTTCGTAGTAAAACTCCCAAACTTGGTTGCCCTTTTTTGTTATAGTTTATATAGAAGCAGTGACCAGCTCCTTGTTGTATCTTCCAGCTATAGTCAGGTGATCCCACTTTTGGGAGTTTTACTTTGAAAGCAGCAAGTAAGTTGCAGGTAAAACTTAGTCCCTTTGTAAAATGTATAATGAAGTAATAGAATTCTTAATGAATCAGATGCAATTTGAGAGTAGGACTGGCCAGATATGGGATGACTTTGACGTAGTTGGCCAGCTGAAATATATTGCAATATATGGACAAACAATCCCTGTTTTGTTTAAAGGGGAAAGCATTTTTAGTAGCTGTATGCACAGAATGTCTCAATGTCTTAAATATATTGATAATGGGTTGAGTGCAGAGGACCTCTTGTATTTGTCTATATGTATTTTGTGGTCACGGCCTCATTGCACCCCCACCTAATGGTTTTAAAAATTAGTGGTGAACACAACTTTCCCTTGTTTATTATTTTTGCCTTCCTTTAGATCAGTTCCTAGAGTGTGTATTGAGGTAGATATCACATGGGATGTTTTATCCACTGACATATCCACAAAAAATCCTCTTCCACCTGCCATTCATTTTACATGAAATGTGTAACCATGTTTTTAGCCTCAAAACATTAATCCAATAGTACTATGCACTATGTGACAATCTATATCATATTTTGAATCTAACTGAACTGATTTTCAGGTAATACCATTTATAACCACAGAACATGGTTTCTGCATATGATCCCAAACTACAGATATATAATGAGCAGGTTGAGACCATTTATGGTGGCAACCCTAATCACAACACTAATGTTGGAAAAAAGAGGGAGATCCTAAAGGAAGACATATGCCTTCAATTTATATTGGATTTCCCTTTCTCAAGATAAAACCATGGATGTGTTCAGGGAACAATAAATGAACGTCCTCAAGTGGCCCATGTTCTAACCTGAAGCAGTGAGCAGTCAGTGTGTGTGATGAAATGCAGTGATGCTAAATATTCCAAAAACTGATCAAAAAGGAGGTATGACTTAAAGGGCAAGGAAAGTGTAAAATAGAATAAGGCTAGAAATGCTGTATATTGTATACTAAACATAAACATGAACTTGCTGCACCACAAGCCTAATCAAACAAATGATTTATGCTTTCAAAGTTGGCCACAGGGGGCTGTCATCTTGTAACTTTGTTATACATCTTTGCAAGACTAGACTACATACACATGCTCAGTGTGGTCTGGGCTTCTTAGGGATCATCATAAATGATCAAAAAACAAAGCTGCTTGAGTTCTGCATGGCTGGGAAGTAAGACGGGGGCTCCCCCTGCTGTTCATAAGTATGATTGTTTACCTGCCAGAAGTTAGGGATCATCTGACAATTCCTATCCACAGCAGTAAATGAAGGGAGAATTTCACTGCATACAGTCAGGTTTCTTATAAAAATGGTACACATTTTTTAAATAAAGTATATTAGAGATAGATTTCTTTTTCATCAAAGAAAGAAAAATGGGATTTTATTTATTTGCCTTTCTTTGCCCTTTAAAATAGTGGAGTTAAAGTTGGTTTACGATAAGAAAGAAGGCCATGCACATTCTTCATAGTCTTGAGCATGATATCATTTGACCACCAACTCTATAAAGAATCAGACAAAATATTTTTTTTCACATTGCAAAGGCTGTATAGATCTAACAACCAATGAAATGGCTGACCAGTAAGTGGTGGCCATAGGCTTAACAAACCTGTTTCCTATGTTGTACTTTTTATTATAGTATACTAACTCCATCTAAGCCTCTGGAAAGAAGCAGCTAGTGAATTTCTTTCCCTGTTTTCTGTCTCACTTTCTAGTTTCCAGAACAGGAAAATAGAAAATATCCCAGAGTGAAGTAAAGACAAGGGGGTACAGCATGACCTCCTTTTCTAAGCAGGATTAGTTGTGTTTGCTATACCGTCCTTGCTGCATTTTAAACGGTGCTTATCCCAGTTTAAGCCCAAATCTTGCATGCAGGGCGCTCTCATTGCTTTATCCAAACTGTTAAAATGTTAACGTGCACTTTTTGCAGTTACAGGCGGATACTGAATGACCACAGCATAGTAAACCTGGAGAGAGGGAAAAAAAACATTTAATCCAAACAAGAGCTGCTTCCTTTGTGCTGAGCTGGTTACAAGCTGAAGTCAGACTTGTGCTTTAAAAATGTCAAAATATGTTGATGGCCTTTTATTAGCAGAATGTCTGTTGTGGAGTTTTGCAGAACATTTTATCAGAGGATATCGGTGGAGCCAGTGCACCCCCTGGTGTCCGAGGGGGGTGTTCAAGCTCTTCTGCAGCGCAGTACTTCTACGCAGTCTATTGAGATGACCTAGAAACAACATTGTGCAAAGTAACAAATCAGCTTTGTGCCGTGACGGCATATAAACATTTCTGTAGTGATCCGACTTATTTCTGGAAGGAGTTTTCTTTTCCAACAGAGGAATATTCTCTTTCATCATGTGCCTCCCTATGATTTAAAATCATTTACAAGAAGAATATCATGTTTACTTCTGCCTTTCCCCAGTCTCGTCTGCTTCATTCTTCTATTTTATTGCCGCTTTTCTTCCCAGACTCACATTTAGAATTGCTTGTACTTAACGCTGTTGCAGTGTGCTTGGATGCCCAGTATATAGCCAATAGGGATGCCTTTTAGAACACCACTTTAACCCTTTCAGTACAAGCTCTGAGGTGTCCCCTTTGGCCCCTTTAGTCTATGACTCTTTAGTCTAGAACTCTTTATTGGTTACCTTGCCCCTACCATGCCAAAGGATCTTAGTGTATTAAAATGTATGACATGCAACTTTTTAGTTTGTTGCCGAATGGCAACTTTTCAATTGGTCTTTTTTTATTGTGTTTAAATGCTTTGCCATCTTCTTCTGACTCTTTCCAGCTTTGAAGTGGGGGTCACTGACCCCATCTAAAATGAATGCTTTGTAATGTGTTGTTACTGCTTTTTCATATTACTAATTTTTCTATTCAAGTGCTCTCCTAGTCATATTAGGGTCTCTTATTCAAATTAATGCATGGCTTCTAGGGTAATTTGGTAATTAGGGAAACTGCAAACTGGAGAGTTGCTGAATAAAAAGCTAAATACTGTAACTGAAAAACCACAAATAATAAAAATTTCAGAATATCTCAGAATATCCGTCTCTACATCGTACTAGTTGTTAATTTAAAGGGGAACATGCCCTTTAACAGCTGCACAAATAAGTGTGCTAATTGCTAAACTGGGTATTCATGGTGTTCAAAGGCAATAACTACTGGAGTTCCATCACTGGTGTTGGAAGGCATTTCTCTGCACAATCTACAAGTCAGTTCCAAATCCATAGTTATTATACATGTGTTTAGTTGTCATTCCCCAAGTCTCGTGTCCACATTAAGCTAACTCTACTAATCCAAATAGATAATTGCACTCAAGTTTATTGGGTGCTGGTGCCCAGGGAACAGCAATTGTTAGAACCCCCCTTCCTTCTCTTTCACATCCAATATGTGCATTGTCTTGGGGGGTCAATATAATCATGTTTCACTGCAGTGTCACCTAAATACTACCATAAGTATATTGGGTTGGCTCTTCCCATGGCACTCTACCAACTTTATATATTTAATGTTGTAACTCGATAGTTAGTTGGAAGTGCTATATTCTAGGACTTTCTCTTAGCCATACTAATAAACATCTTAAGGCCAAGTAAAACATAGTGGAGGTCATCCCAAAAACTTGAAAGCATGCATTTTCAAGCTGACCTCTGTTCCATGTACCTGCACTCAAGAAGAAGCTACACTTTTAACTGCAGATCATTGAAGCTGGGTAAGGAATCAAATCGAAGCCTAGTCGCTTAGCCTCCAAATAAATGCAGTGGAGTCCATGCTCCGTGTGCTCTCAGCCTTAAACTTTGGAATGGGCCCTCGCAGCAATAGTGGGTGCTACTAAACTACAACTTGGCTGAGTACGGTTGAGTACATTACTTGGGCACCAGTGGCTCTTGAAACAACTGGTCATTATTATGTAGTAACAGAATATAGAACAACCTCCTGGAGGATAGTATACTGTACAAATATTACTATGAAGATTCTCATTATAAATATTACAAATATTCAGCAGGGTCAATAATCTATATGCGTCAACTCATAAGTATCCAACCTAAAGTACAGGCCTTCCAAGTGGAACCTAAGCAAGGACACATTTACACATAAGTCTGTATACTGGAGTTCCTGCTCTATGGATGGTACACCCCGGACTTCTAATCTTTATAATTTCCTTGTCCTGGCTGTTCCCTGGCTGGAGTTGAGTTATTATAGAACTAATCTCAAACTATTGACATGTACTGAGCCTTCCTGACTTTCAACCTCCTTTGCAAGGGCTGACTTTAAATAGAGTCCGAGCACATGTTGGCTTCTGAACTGCCAGGAAAATACGTTAACATAGAATAGGGAAACTGCATCCCCACCCAACTTTAAATTAGGACCAACTGTCTTAAATATAGGAGACTGTCTGAATAAAGGGTAACTAAATCTTCAGTCCCATACAAAGTGATAGATAAAATACTAATACACGAATGCCTAGCAAAGTCTGGGAAAATCTGGGATTGGTGGCTGGGCAACCCACATACTGACAGTGAAGCCCTTTAACAGAGAGCCTTTTTCTTTATTCTGTATCTCTGTAAACTGTATCTCTGAGAATTGAACTTTTTTCTTTGTTTCCTTTTCCTAACCCTTCCTTAAAGTATCCCTCTTAGAAAATGTAAAATTCAATAAAGAAAAACTTTAAAAAAAATAATAATTTCATTCCATATCTTAAACTGTCATTTCTCATAGGCAATGCAAGGCAAATTGCATCAGTCACTTGTGTGGTATGAACATTCCTGTCTTATTGCCAATGCTTTCACCACTGCTGATTGTCAGGTCACATATTCGACCCCAGTGATTGTTCTTCAAAACATGCACCATTTTGTTTTGTTCCCCCAGGTGCCCAGTAAGCCAAATCTAAGATAGGGCATGTTGAAGCCCAAAAAGGAATGCCTGCAAAACCAGAGAAAGATGGGGATGCCCCACTCAAGAAGAAGAGCATCATGTAGGGTGGCAGATAAACAACTAGAATCATTGGGGTTGCCTAAAAGAATGCCACCTTATCACAGTAATTAGCTTTCCTTCTTCTTTAACTGGTAGCTTCTTATAGTGGATCCTAACTGGCTGTTATTTAACTCTAAATTATGTTGGCCTATCAAAAAAGTTTTACTTGGACATCTGTGAACCTTTAACCTGAGTTAATTTTTTATGTGCCCCCTATCCTGGCTCTTTAATGAACATCTTAAAAAGCCTAGACTAGTTTTATGTCGCACTTCTCCCTGTGACAGTAGAATTTCATGGAGGTGAGGCGGACAGCAAATGCTCAGATACACAACACATATAATTGATCTAATTGCACAGCAAGCATCATCTGCTGTAAAAAGCCCTGTTGCCTAATGAAGCGAGGGACTGATTTTCACTGGATTCAGAATATAATTTGCACATCTCCAGGTAACAGAGTTCCCCCTGCAGTTTTAGTTCTAAAAGTCAATTTAGCTGACCCTGAGAAGTAAGGAACATTGGCACACCCCTCCCTTCATCTTTTATCCTTTAAAACGCAGTTTATCTGCCACGCTAATAACGCTACAAAACACTCAGAGTAGAAGGAAGGTCGTTAAATATGATTATAGAGGTTTCCTGCTGTCTTAGCATTGGGTAAAAAATATACAAACAATAAGCAGAGCGTCTTCTCACATTGCCATTTGAAGAAGTGATTTGTGGCAGGGAAAAGGCAGTGATTCGTAGACAAAACAATAACTCTTAGAGGTTAACAAGTGAGCAAGTGGGTGACAGAGTGGAAAACAAAAGAGCTAACTTTTAATAGACAGGCATGAAGTTCAGGGTCAAAACTACACCCCGTTGAGTCAAAAGTGAGACACTATGATACGTCGGCATAGAAGTATGCTGATGCCACCAACATTTCTCTAGGTTTTACTTACACTGGTCTTTTACTTTGGCTTCTCTGCAACATAAAAACTGTCTAATCTTCAATTTATACTGAAAGCTGCTTCTAGGCTTATCCAACACACCAGTGATTCCTTCCCTGCTGTCTGCTTCCATAAATGTCCCATGGATCCTCTTGCTTCAAGAGTGATGATTAAAATATCATCTTTAAGACCATTGCTGCTGAAGTTCTTTTTAACTTACAGATGAAGCAAGTTATTGAGGTGCGTTGGGGCTAAAGATGGTGCAACATGGCTCACATTAACCCCACTTACTACAATGGTAAAATAGTGGGTTATGTTGTATTGTATTGAGTTAAATGCTCCTTTAGACCATGCTTTATCAGAAATTGCATAAAATATTAAAGACCATTGTACTCTAGCCATAATTCGTCCTCTCAATCAGCTTCATTCTCTGAAACCTATAGGTTCATTAAAAATGACAGGCTGTCAAGTGTCCCTTACTGCTCCAGAACTTGTGTCTGTACCTTACTCGTCTTTTCAAGTCATGATCTGGTCTCAGATAACCTTGAACAAGCATTATATCCACAGCTAAAGTGTTCTTAGGATCTACAGTTAGTTTATTAAAGGTATCAGTGTATATATATTTGAGCATATTGATGGGTCTGTATTAGTATATGTACATAAATATGCACCAGGGCTTGTTGGGAAGGGCTCAACTTGATGGTCTTGTCAACCCAATTTAACTATCTCACAATGTAACCGCCATATCAGTAGTTCTCTAGTTATGAGCAAATCTGCCGTTTCACTTTGCCAAACAATTTGCAAAGCTGCTGAAAAAATTGTGAAAAAGCAAGAGAAACTCATTAAAGTCTATGGGCAACGTTTTTGTAGTGAAATATTATAAGAGTTTATGAGGGACTTTTTTGGTGCAGTGATTTTTCACTTTCACATAAATACATAAAAACACTTTCACAATTTCTTCCCCTTAGTTCGTTCAAAAATCAATCAATACACAAATTTATAATGAATGAAAGTGCAAAGTGCCTTGAGAGACTGTAGCAGCTTATGTATGTCTTTAAAATGCAGCTTACTACAGTTCATATATATTTCCTCCTCAATAGTCCATGGAGCCGATAAGCTGAAATATTTATTAGTGCCTTTCCTATATTATAGTGCAATGTGCAGAGATTCATACAAGTCAATGTATCCAGTAAACCAGGTGAACAGTTGTCTGGTCATCATAAACAACTAAACCAGATGCTTATACCCGAACGTTCAGAGTTTACCCCTAGAAACACAAACTGTCTCTTTAATTCATGTCACAGCTTCACTGCTTGGAAAATATTGTCTGCTCTTTTGCCTTTGTTAGCAAGAGCTCCTCAGGCATCTGATGTCTGCTTTTAGCAGGTAGTGTTATGGGATTATAACTGCTGTTACCCAAAAATGCTATAAACATCAAATTGGCCCTTTTCGGCCTCTCCGACGTGTTTTAAGAGCCATTAATGGCTTGCTCACGAAAGCAGAACAATATTTACGCGTTCATCTTTTAAGGCATTTACACAATGAGAGACTGATAACATGTTGCAGAACACAAATTAAGGTTATTGGAGCATAAACCAAATCTATCAGGCTATGTATACGAAATGAGGAAAAAGGGCAAGTGCAACGCAGGCATGCGAGCAGCGTGCATCAGCCTGATGTTTAAAGGTAGAAACTGTGTTTTACTGCTTTTTTTTTACCATTTACTGGCAGATTTATAAGGATGGTATATTTGAATTCTAAGGTGGCTTAGAGTTGCAGTAATAGATTTTTCTACCCAAAGGTTACAAACAGCAGATTACAACAGAGTCTCAGGGGCCACTGGTCTTTGTAAGGATTTTGACTGGGAGACAGATAGAACAGATGGCAAACAGGAACTCTTTATCAATGTACATGCAGGGTTAAAAGAGAATTCAACCCCATCTAATAAAGCCCACTACCCCCTACCCTACTTAGTTCCCCCTCCCTGCTCCCAACTGCACTATTAATTGCCCCATATCCTGTAATTACCCCTCGTTGCAGAGTAAGCACAGCAGAGCTTACAGGCAACATTTTCTTCTCTTCACTAATCCTCGGGTCTTCGTCTGGATCTTCAGCTATTTCCGTCTCTTTTGGCGCATGAGCAGTTGTCCCAAACCGGAAGATTGTTTTAACTGCACATGTGCCAATACACCGAAGATTAGTGAAGAGAAGAAGATAGTGTCCTGAGCTCTGCTGCTCTTACTCTGCAACGAAGGTTAATTTTGGGATATGGGGCAATCAATGGAGTTATCACCTGTTATCCATTAACAAGGGCCAGGCAGAAGGTGGACACTAGGCACAAGTCCAGGCAATGGATCAGGGCAGGCTAGGGTTGCCACCTTTAGCTTGATCTGACTCTGGGCAGGAGGCATAGCTGGGGCGGAGCTGTGACGTACCAGGGCTGTTTGTGATGTCAGGGGTGGGGCTATGACTTTGCAATTGGAGATTGTCAATTGCCGCTACAATCATAGGGAATCCTGCCCGGTTCTCCTAATTTGGAAAACTAGGCAGGCAGTTCGACCCGGGCAGCCCTTCAAAAAATGGACTGTCTGGGTCAAAACTGGACAGGTTGCAACCCTAGGGCAGGCAAAGATCAAGCAGAGTCCAAAACTGGACTAAGTCTTTATCAGAGACCAGGTACAATTAGTGATGGGCGAATCTCCCGCGATTCGCTTCGCCTAGAGATTCGCGAATTTCTAGAGAAATTCGCGAATCGGCGAAAAATTCACGAAACGAGTCGCGGGACGCGCCAACTTTGACGCGTCGTTTTCGCCGCGCGTCTCGTCGTTTTCGTCGTGCGTCGCGTAGTTTTCGTCACGCGACACGCGACTCGTTTTTCGGTGAAATTTCGCCAAGCGGCGAATCACGGGAATTCGCCGCGAATTCGACCTAGGCGAATAAATTCGCCCATCACTAGGTACAATATAACAGTATCATCTACCATGTACAACAGGTATAGGACCAACAAACTGGCAAGGGTTCAATGCAAGTTTAAGATATTTATAGGCAGGTTCCACTGGATTACTTTGCACCTGCAATTAATACAGAGCATCTTGGAGCAAATGACAGAACCTGGAAGTGATAGGTTTGTATACATAGACAGCCATTATTTATAACTTGCCTCTGTAGGACTGAGTAGGCTGCAAAGTACCTAACCCACACAGAAAGACCAAAAAACAGGACAATCGGGTCTGGATTTGTGGAGAGGCCACCTAGGATTTGGCCTAGGGCGGCAGGATTTTAGGGGCGGCATGTTGCCCAACAACACCCAAATTGGTTCAGAAATTGAAATTTCCCATGTGCCAGTTGCCATTGCTCCATCCTGATGATGAAAATGTGTGCAAATAAAAGAGAAAAGACGGGCGACAAACAACAACGGGCATAGGGGCTCCTGGTATGTAAATCCGGCCCTGGGGACAATACCAGAGTGAAGACTTTTCTGTACAGCACCACTTCATTAAAATATGCCTTTATTCAAAACTTCATGGCAGAACCCAGTCAGCAACGTTTCAGGCCTGATGGCTCATTCTGTTGATGCTTTCAAAAGGGGCTTGGATGATTTTCTTGGACAGACATAATATCAAAGGCTATTTTGATACTAAATTCTACATTTAGTATAGCTATGGGCATATGGTTTGTGTGAAAGAGTGTAGGGGTGTGCACGGCCGGAACTAGGGGTAGGCAGAGTAGGCAGCTGCCTAGGGTGCAGTCATAGGGGGGGCACACTTTAGAAGGGAAATCATTTTTTTTTATTTCTTTAAGTTTCAACTTCTCCCCTGTTTCCACAGCAGCGTTCTGCTCTACTTCAGTCCCCACCTCCTTCTTACTTGCCCTTTGCCTGGCACAGATCTGGGGCAATATTTTTGCTGCTGCTCTGGCACAGGCTGGTGGTACAGGTACAGACTTAGAGGGCAATGGTTGGTGATAGAGGTACTGATTTTGGGGGCAATGGCTGGTAGCACAGGTACAGACTTGGGGGGCAATGGCTGGTAGCACAGGTACAGACTTGGGGGGCAATGGCTGGTAGCACAGGTACAGACTTGGGGGGCAATGGCTGGTGGCACAGGTACAGACTTGGGGGGCCATGGCTGATGGCACAGGTACAGACTTTGGTGGCAATGCTGGTGGCTCAGGTACAGACTTAGGGGGCAATGCTGGTGGCTCAGGTACAGATTTGGGGCAATATTTTGGCTTGCTGGCACAGGTACAGATTGAGAGCAATATTTTGGGTGCTTCTGACACAGGTAGAGATTAGGGGCATTTTTTTGGGTGCTGCTGGCTGACACATACAGTTTGATTCATTAATGTGTTATAAGGTTTCTTTATTTAAGAAAAAGTGAATAGGTGGGAAATGGTCATACAGAACAGGGGTGGGGGGGGGTACCAAACTACATTGGCCCAGTCCTGGGGGTGTGTGTGTGTGTGTGTCTGTGTATGCTGGGTTTTAATTTGGAGGGGTTGAACTTGATGGTCTTTTTTCAACTCAATTTAACTATGTACCTATGTAGGCCTAGCTGTTGCCTTTTATCAATACCATACAGGACATAACAACTGGAACACAGGTGTTAGTGAACAATAACAATGAAGCATCACTAATATAATGCTAAGCTAAACAGTGGTTGGGGTGTTGAGAATATGAAGAAATGGGGAGGAGGGGATCCACAGAATACCATTGTTGATTTTGGTGGCATCTTTTAATATATATTGTTCTTTGCAAAACAGTGACAAAAATAGTTTCTGTCATGGACAGTTTTGTCTTTGAAGAATCATTACCACTTTGAAATGAGCTGAAGAAGTATAGTAAAATTTTCTTTCTGTAGACTATTTGTTGTCAGATTGTCAAAGCGAAGGGATCAGTACAGAAGACTTTTCACTTATGAAATGCCTTTAAATAGCCTTCACATGTACAAAAATTCCCATCTGCTCCCCTACTCCTGCACCTCTCATTATTCATGGTAGATGACGTGGGGCGTATTCATCACTTTTATATGATCCTGTGCTTAATGCTAACTCCATAATTCATTTAAGGAACCCGCCTGTAAGAAAGGACCCACTCCCAGTAAACTGTATACTTTTCATTTACTCGTATATTTCTATTATTTGAGCAGGCACCTGTCCCATCACTACTTAAGAAAAAAGATACCATTAATAAATTCTATGGTCATTAACTTACCTCTAGCGGGAAGAGACTGCATTGTCATTAATGGTAAAACAAGTTTAATATCAGCATCGGGAGAATATGCATAGTGAAAGTATAAAAACTGCAGAAAACTAACTTTTATTATACAGGCAGGAGACTAGATGTCAAGGAATTTTATTACTGTATATTTTGCTCCTTTTCTAGTAAACCTAAATAACACCACTTGCAAAACAGTGAAATAAAGGGGGGGGGGAAGGAAAATGGCTGTGAGCAATTCTGCATTGCTATCAGCTCATAAGAACGTCTGATTAAGTCAATGCCATAGAGCTTGGATCTCATACAGTTTGTGCCTTGGGTTGTTTAGAGTTCTGTGGCAATTGCTAAAGTCACTATATGTTTGTTATTTATGATTAATGTTGGTTACGATTAATTCTATTTTCCATTGTTTTTATTTTTCTATCATGATATTACTGGCTGACAGTGTCACTGGCTTAACTCCACTGTTCTTCAACAATGTTCCCATACCCTACTGTAGTGTTAGAGATGAGAAATTTGTATTGCCTGATACAGATAGGCGGCACAATTTGCATTTTTGTGAGTGCCGTATATTTATGTGAATCTGCGGTGCGCTAGGATTTTGCAATGATTTATTTCTCTAGAAAAGAATCGTGTTTTTGCATTTGGTGCAAGAAATAACACACACTGACTCCAAGTCATTTGTTACAAGAAAAAAAAAACGATTTTTTGACGAGAGCCTCAAGGATTTTAAAGGGCAGGTAAAGGCAAAAAAAAAATCCCATTTTGACTTTATTTAATGAAAAATAAATCTATTTCCAATATCCTTTAATTAAAAAAAATGTGTACTGTTTTTAAAAGAAACCTGACTGTAAGCAGTGACATTCTCCCTTCATTTACTGCTGTGGAAGGGAATTGTCAGGTGGTCCCTAACTGCTGTGCAAGGAAACAATAATACTTATGAACAGCAGGGGGAACCCCCACCTTACTTCCCAGCCTTTCAGAACTTCAGCAGCATTGTTTCCCTGTAGTGACTTTTATTTTATGTTAGACTTCCCTTGTCCTTTAAACTCACATATAGTCAGAACCCTGGGTTTTTATAGACTTGTAAAAGAGTTACTGGTGGGAGAGCACAGAGATATCACTCCACAGAGCAGAAAAATAGAAAAAGTGCTCTTATAGCCAAGCTGGTGGCTCTACCCTGAAGTCTAGGGTACCATTGGCCAATGCAAGCTTGAGAACATAATCAAGGACCCAGGGGAATCTGCCTCCACAGAAATGTATTCTCTCAGGTGAAAGAAAAAAACGGGAGAAAAAACACCCATTGACTACAATTCAGATGATGACATTTTTGCTAAATGTTGACATTTGACACATTTTTAAGGGGTTTTGCAAATTTTTGGCAAAATGGGGTCGTTTCACTTATCACTAGTTATAATCCCTGGGCAACTAGTTTTGATCAGTTGGATTGACTTCACTTCAACTAAAACAGCCAGTAATGGTAACGCCCTATACATAGCAGAAGGACGGACAAACTATTTTGTTTGTTTTGCCTGTATATGATGATATCATAACCCTATATCAGAATTATAGAACATTACATCAGGAAAACTTATTGCAAGGTTCTTTCCAGTAGACTTGGATCTCGCTCCTTTCCCCAGTGCTTTCCCCACTGTTCCAGCTGAAATGTTGGTCTCCATTACAAATTAATTCTAAATTCTTTATAAATCCAGTTTCTGCATAAGTCCAAATTCATAGGAAATGAACTCAATGAAGCTGTATTGTTTTTCTTGGGCTTAGTATTTTGTTCTTCAGCCAAGATATACTAATGAATGAGCTACTTAAATAAATTATTGTTTTTTTTTTTACCACTTATGTTTAATTTCATTTCACTTTTTAACTCTAGAGCACTTCTTAGTCACTCTGGGTGTAAATTACCATAAAGCTAAATGATTTTTGCCCCTGTTATTTATTTCAAGTATTGGATATTAGCCAATTCTTTATATTATCAGTTACAGAGCCCAAGCCTTTGTTCTTACACACTGATTCCAATTATAAACCCCTTCAGCTACTTTATTATGCACTACAACTCAGAGGTAGACAATTAAACTGCTGTTGCTGAAAGGGTCAAGGCTGAGCCAGACTGTACCTTGTTGTCCCCAGGGGTTATATTTAGAATATGCTTAGTTCTGTCTCTGTTCCTACTTTTGAGTGTGTCAGCCACACGACTCTCAGAAATGGGTTTTGTAAATTTATTTGCAGGTTTAATATAGATTTCAGTTGGACCTCCAAAGCATTTATTGAAGCCCGTTGCTGGTATAATTATGCCTAGAATTATACATACTACTTCCCCACTTCATTTTATAAAGTGAAGTATCCAAGGCACAGCTAAGGATTGTGGGAGCTCCAGAAGGCTAGAAGGGTTGGTGTATCTGCTTCTAAATTCTAATCAATACCTTGTGATTAATTACATTTTGTACAAATAGCTCCTCATACCTTTAGTACACACAGTACAGATACATTTTGTAGTACTGTACAATAGGGTTCAAATAGTCACCAGCAGGGAAGAACCCTAAGAAGAAATGAGAAGAGGTGATGTGTAAGAATGTAACAATGAAATTGTAGATAAAAGAGATTAAATGCAAAGCAAAGGGGACATTTAGTTGAGCATCTTATCCAGGGAATAGTTATTGAAAGGAATACGGAAAGGTAAGGGAAGGCAACATGATGTTGGAGCAGAATAGGAACAATTATATTCAATAGACAGAGGAAATTGTAGTAAGTGAAAATGTAGTTAAAATGGAATTACAGCAATTAAGGCAGGAAAGAACAGAATGAACAAGAGCATTTTCTCTGGTGGAAAGATGGAAGCAGAGCTCTTGAATTAATTCATAATCTTAAAATTTAAAGGAAGTCATTGTCATGATAACAGTGAAGGTAAACACTACACATTATTAACATGTATTTCTATAGCGCCAACTTGTTTCGTAGCGCTGGGGAGATAGAATGCATAAATGCTTGTGGTGGTAATTGCAGCAATCACTGGAGAGCTCCTGAACATATGGAGTGCAGCACAAGCCTAGTATGTCACCATGTGTGAGAGACAGTTGACCTTGAGGTTAGAGTGGGGACAAGTGGACACAAATTATAATATGGTGATTTGGACTGAAGGTAACTTTTCGGTGGAGTATCTAGGGAGGACCCAGAAAAATTAATACAAGAATTAAATAATTTAGAAAAGAGTAGAAAGGTCACGTTTAGGCCAATCTACAAAATTCAGGCTGGATCACATAAGAACAATTCACTACAACAAGCCTAAAAATAACCATGGGCCGAGAGCAAGAAAACGCACTGAATGCTGAATTGCTGGTACCTAGTTTAAGCACAGCTGAGGCAGGAGGTTATAATATAGCAACCAGGCCCTCAAGCATCTTGTGGTTCAGCGGTAAAGTGCCTAGTTATCCACTACAAAATTTAGGATTTTTACCTGACATGGAGGCACAACCTTGAACCCATCTTGCTTTTTTTGCAAGCCACTCCCTGCCTCTACTGTAATTATACATCCCATTGTCTGTCAGATTACCTAATGGCTCACTATCGGGTGTCCTGCTCTTCACTCTAATATTGGCCTCTTATCAACAACATCTCTACTTGTTTGCCATCTTCCTTATCTTGGCCTGGCATTGGATTTCTCTTCCAGCTCCTTCTTCTCTCATACTGTACAATATTCCAACCTTGGGTGCAGACATGCCTGAAGTGCAGAGCAACTAATCTGGACTCAACAGGACTGTTATGTCAATGCCAAGTTCATGCACAGTTTTAAAAAGCACTGGCAGGTCAACAGTTCAGAGGTGCGACATTTCAAGGGTAAAGATGAAGTGGAGCAACACTGCAACAAAGAAAAGACAAAGTCTCAGCTTGAAAAAGAAATATGTGACCGGGGGATGTCTAATGACAAAAACTGGGCCAGTTTACAAAAGACATTGTATAGAAAGTGGGCCTCTTCTGAGGCTGGTGACTCAGTGCAAATGAACTTCTTCTCTAAATAGGACCATGTTCCTGTTATATGGAATTAATCGGTTTTATAAACCACGTGGCCATAACTTTATCTGAAAAACACTTCAGTACATCTTTCCAAAAGCTAATGACAAGAGTATCTCATTCACATTACTGTATCTCTCCGGTTGAATAAATTTGCACTTAATAAGCCTCTTGCCGAGCTAGTGATACATTAAATTTTGTTAACCTTTTTTGAAGCTGCCATTTGATGTAATCCTACATACTGATGTAGGGCTGAAACACCTTTCCCTGTGGACACAATATAAGTCTTCCAAAAGAGGACCTTCTGCCACAAGAATCCTTGCATGTAGCAGTTGGTAGCAAAATAACAGAGAGAAAAGTTACAACCTGGCTCCATCTCAAATGGCCGCAAGGAATTGGTGGGAAGCAGCACTGCGAAATTATTGGAGGAAATAAAAGGAATGTTTCCAGTCTATTCTCACACTGACAACATTACTAAAGTCTAGAGCATTGCGCACCCCGGAGACCTAATTACAGAAGTCCCCTCCGGTACAAGAAAGCAGACGGCAAACTGGAAAAGCCATCTATCAGCTTACTGCAGAGATACCATATGCAAGCCCAGCAATGGAGAAGTTAAATTTCTATGTGGCTCAGAAAGGACCAACCTATATAAATAAGATTATGGTGTAAATGATTTTCCTCATTAGGTCCCATCGCCATCTGAAATTCATTAACACCACCTTAGAGCTGCTGGGCTAATCATTCCTGGCAACCTAAAAGGACTCTGAAACATTCTTTATGAAAAGAGAGGTAATACAAAAGAATTACAGGTTCCGTAGCAGCCTTAATGATGGGTATTTGTCCTGTGTATTTTTTTTTTAACGTGGTGGCTTAGCTCTTGCACCCCGCAGAGTTCGGATAAAGGCATTTTTGATTAAAGAAGCTGAGAAAGGCTAAATATTCAGCTCTGTGGCATGCTAATCAGCTTCTCTTCTCTCTTTTTTCATGAAAGATAGTTATTGCATTGAAGGCATTAAATTGAATGAAAATTAAAAAAAGAGTTTCTTATTAAAGGTGTTGTATAGTTACATCTCCAGAGGGTATGGTGAAGGTACAGTTCTGAAACATTCCTATCTCTATGTGTCTTAAAAGGAATGGTTGAAAAAGGGAGGTCTTATCTGAAGCATCCTAATTTAACTACAGAGTGTTTAAGAAACATGTTTTTCAGTCATTCTTTTAGGATAGTTAAAGAACAGCTGAAGGATTAATGGCTGTATGTTCCTTGTTGGAATTGTTGGAGATGTA
>CM044435.1:119677261-119692555 GCA_024363595.1 Xenopus borealis | reverse complement strand
AATTATTTATAAAAACAGCTATTTTTACAATAATGTTGTGTCCATAACATAAATATTATTATTATTATCATTATTCAAGGAGCAACAGTCCATATTTCCCAGGTCTCCATAAAGCCATGTGAAAATTTATTATGACAACATTAAAGACATAATACTCCATTTAACAACAAAGTAAACAGAAAACATAACAATTATTGGTTACTGCACTGAAAAAGTACCTACCTCACACAAACTTCCAATTTAGAAAAAAATTACAAAAACTACTATACTGACAAGGCTAATGCTCACTATGTTGGGGAGCCCCATGTTTTTAATATACAGAGAATATTTTACTTTATTTGATTTAGGTTTTAAACTGCCAGCTGGGTAAACTAAATGTTTCCTTAAAGAAACTAATGATCTTCGGTATGTTTATTTAGACCATTTGGTGCTGTCTGTATTCATGTTGTAATAACATTCTTTACCTATTTCCTCCTCTTCTCAGTTTAGGAACATGTTCAAGTATTTGAAATTCTTGAGAAGCGTGATGGCCCATTCCCTTAAAATGTCTTGGAAATTGGGGTATTTTTACTTTAGGCAATAACAGACTTATATTTGGATATTCTATCCTTGACAAATTGAATAGTTTTACCCACGCAAGCATTTCAGGTAATAGACAACATATGTACATTGTGGACAATTTCAACTTGGGAAAGACCCATTAGTTGGTTTAGTCAGATGTTTGTTTAGGTCTTGTGCACATGTATCAGCATGTACCAGTCTACCCCTCAAGTTTCTTGCCTTTTTAATAAAGTTTTTTCATTAAAGGGCATGTAAAGGCAAAAAAAATTAAATCCTATTTTTACTTTCTTTAATGAAAAAGAAATCTATCTCCAATATACTTTAATTAAAAAATGTCTACAGTTTTTATAAGAAACCTGACTGTATGCAGTTAAATTCTCCCTTCATTTACTGCTGTGGATAGGAATTGTCAGACGGTCCCTAACTTCTGTGCAGGGAAACAATCATACTTATGAACAGCAGGGGGAGCCCCTGCCTTACTTCCCAGCCATGTAGAATTCAAACAGCTTTGTTTCCCTGTAGATCCCTAAGCAGCCCAGGCCACACTGAGCATGTGCACAGTCTTAGTCTTGCAAAGATGTATAACAAAGTTACAAGATGACAGCCCCCTGTGGCCAACTTTAAAAGCAAAAATTTTTTGATTAGGCTTGTGGTGCAGTAAGTTAATGTTTATGTTTAGTATACATTGCTACATTGCCTGAAAAGACAACCTCCTGCGGGATGCAGGCATCAATCCTGCCACCCGTCACATGTTAAGCAAGGGTTCTACCATTTGAGTTAATCCCTCGCTTCACAGGAACAGCATCTACAGCGGCTCTGACAAAGGTCAGGCGGTGCATTTTTTTTTTTGGTTTTCCCAGCACGGCACAGCAACGCCTCTTTTGATCGTTACGAGTACCATTCATCCTTGGAAGTCAGATGAGCTTAGGTCACTGGGGAGGTATTTTAAAGAAAACCGGACTCCAAAGCAGCTGCTCCACCTGCTGAAACCCAAAAATGAACCAGTTACCTCTAGATGTTCAGTTTAACATTCTCTCCACACCAGTGGATGGCTAGTTGGCCCATTAATGGCAACAGTGTTGTTCTGCACTCCAATATGTGGTTGTCCCCCCGCTTTGGTGAGCCCTGCCTCCTCCAGTGGAGTGGAGCACTGTGGAATGAACAGAGCTGTCCTTGGGTTGCTGGTTCAAATCCATGTCCTTGGACATTTTCTTGTGCATTTCTGTGCAAGCTGACACCTATGCAAAGGAGTTTAGTGGCATTTCAGGGATGCTAGTTCTACATAAGCTTGCTTCCAAGAGAGGTAAAAGAAAGGACATGTCATGCAAAGCACCATCATATGCCAGGCATGAGTAGGAGCTTCTCTTTTCTGACCCATAGTCCAGCTGCGACAGCTCATATTCCTGCCAACAACTGGATACTGTTGCAAGTCTGAACCCCTATTTCTTATGTCTTAATAAAAATAGTAAAACAACAGTGCTCCGCCCACCCAAAGAACACGTTTCACCTGTGACTTAATAAAAGACACGGGAACAAACATCATTGGTGGCAGAAACAGCAGAGCCTGGGTAGCTCAGTGTGTAGAGCATTGGACCTTTAATTTGAGGGTCTAGGGTTCAAGCACTTGTTCAGACAAAGCAGCAGTCCCTCCTGTCACTAAGGATCTAGCGCATGCCAGTCATAGTGTCTTGCCAGTTAAACCGTTAATGGAGTAGGGTACTCTACTTTTGGAAGAGCTCAACATGGGGTTCTTTCTTGGTTTTTGCTCCATCCTAAGTTTTAGAGGTCAAATATTTGTCCTTCAGAAAAACCCTGTGCAAAAGGTACATTGATTATTCCCCAGTCCATCTGCCAACAAAGTTGGGGCAATCTGCCGCTCACTTTCATTCAGTAGCATGTCTGTGTCATAACCCAAAGGATGTGAGTTTGATCCTCACATGGGGCAGAAATTTGTATGTCTTCTGCTGGGTTTATCATGAAAGCATCCCACGGCATGGCCGCCACACATATCTTTATGACCAGACCAGAGAAAGATAAAGAACAGTTGCATTTCTTCTGCATGGCAGCTCTCTCCCATTGCTTGGCAAAATGGTGACTATTGCTTCTCTACTAATGGAAACGATTGGTGACGTCACTCGCATGTTCACAACTGATCTCTGACACTAAGGACGTATCAGGGAAGGTGACAAATAGTGGGTATTTCAGTGCTATCGGGATGGGGTTGCACTTGTGTACTATTTCACTGACAAAGGGGCTGAAGGCCTTTTAACATTTAATTTGTACTCAATAAATATTTGGAGGTACTTTTGGTACACAGCATAACGTTGTAAGAGTGCATCTATTTTTGGATACCACTTGTGACTGTAATCCTATTATTTTCTGTTCCTACAAGTACACAGAATTAGTACACCCTACCAAAGGCCCTTTGTGGTATTTTGGACCCCTTAGACACAATGTGGACACAGTAGGTAGGAAAGTACTCACCTTAAAGACAGTGAAAGTGAGAAACAGTTTCATTGTAGAAATTTAAGATACTAAAGCAGAAGGGAGAATGGAATAGATGGAACACTAGCTTGGGATGGTGGTTATTGTGCCATTCAGTGCTATAAAGCAGTTAAAAAGTAATCAAGACCACCCCAATCCAGATGCACCTTTTCACGCATTCTTTCAACCTCAAAGAACAGCTTGGAAACCTTGAAATGAAAGCAGAGGAGCGTGTTGGTGGAATGCGAAGGCACTGACATTTCACTGCAGAGCAAGGGAGGGATGCAAAAGGCAGAGGAGACGAATATATAAAATTCACTCTGCAAGAACACAGCACAGAGGTGATATGTGCAATAATACCCCAGGGTCCATGTTTACTTTCCAATTAGAAACCAAACGGCCAGCTGTGCCTGAGAAATAACTTGCGCATTGACCTGATTCCCCTCCATCTTTTTCACACAAGAAGATAATAGATTTTCTGCGGCCTGTGAGCAGGTAAGGCAAGACAAGGTGCCCGCACATCCAAAATGGGAAATGGCAAAAGAAAGAATCAGGTGCAATGATATTATCTCAACTTCATAAGATGCAGATCTCTTTGTAAAGCAATAACTGAAGCTTAGTAAAAGGAAAACAAAAATCCCTTCTGATATGTTCTTTTATCTAAAGTTTAGGTCAAAGAAGGTGAAGCTTGTCATAGGTGCACATATCAAACAAGTTATGGTCTGCTCATGTAATGGAGCCTGTTCCTGCAATGATTGCCATTGAGTGTTTAGAAATATTTTATTGTATAATTTATCCATAGATTATAAAACTATGACTTCCAGCATATTCCCGTAAAAAGAGTGTAAACCCCGCAATTTCCACCTAAAGACATTTTTCCAATGAGAATTGGATAGTGAAAATTAAGTGATTAAGCATGTGACATATCAATGTTCAAATTTTTCCCATGATTAGAATTTTATTGCACACAACCTCAGAAATTCTAACGATAGTTTCAAAAACTTTAATGTTTGGTATTTATTTGATACAAAAAAATTAACACTTGAACATAAAACTTCGGCATCAAAAAGTTTGCACCTTCATGTAGTCAATGGGAGCTGTCCTAGTTGAAATTCAAAACTTCACTTTTCGCTGAGCTTGTAAACAGACAAATTTAGCGTATTCACGTTTTTTCCCACAAATATATTCACTCGAGGCTTTTAGAGTTTATTTTTTTATTTTTGAATTAATAAGCAAACATTCAAGTTGTGAGTTTATTTGAAGTAGAAAAAACATCTTAAGCCTCATAAATTCCAGTTTTGATAAATATGCCCCTACAGTACATGTTGTGTACCACACCAAGTAGTTGTGTATTTTGTGTTTTTCCATGTTTCTGTTTTTTGTGTGTCAAATGCATTGGATCCAACTGGTCTTTCTTTTCCTCAGTTTTTCTCCCATCAAATGCACTGGGGTGTTTTTTGATTTGTCACAAAAAAATTAATGGGGAAATTCTAAAAATGCAGTTGGATGTGCCATGATCAGTTACAATTAGTGATGTCATTTCTGTCACATGAGTTATTGAAACGTGTGCATTATAATAAATAAAGTAACCCCTGTTGTGAAATATATGGTTTTAAAAGCCACCTCTGAGTTCTGTGACCTATGTAACGCTATAGTAGAGTGGCACCGTTTCTCTCACTATGAGCTTTACCCAATAATATGTTCTGGATGAGTCCTTAAAGGGCAAGGAAAGGCAAAGAAATAAAATCCCATTTTTACTTTCTTTAATGAAAAATAAATCTTATCTCCAATATACTTTAATTAAAAAATGTGCACTGTATGCAGTGAAATTCTCTCTTCATTTAGTGCTGTGGATTGGAATTGTCAGACGGTCCCTAACTTCTGGCAGGGAAACAATCATACTTATGAAAAGCAGGGGGAGCCCCTACCTTACTTACCAGCCATGCAGAACTCAAGCACCTTTGTTTTATCATTTAAGACGATCCCTAAGAAGCCCAGGCCACACTGAGCATGTGTATGTAGTCTAGTCTTGCAAAGATGTATAACAAAGTTACAAGATGACAACCCCCTGTGGCCAAATTTGAAAGCATAAATCATTTATGTTATTATATGTTTTGTATACAAAATACAGCATTTCTAGCCTTATTCTATTTTAGACTTTCCTTGCCCTTTAATTCTGAGAGGTTGAGCCCTCCCAATGGTGTGGAGGCAGAATGTTGTGCAACTGTAATTAAATACTGTGCACAATAAATGAGTGCCAGTGGTTCTTACAACTTAAACAGAGAACTTGTTTATTAAAAAGAGTGATCCACATAGGAGTTACATAGAAATGAGTGGGAACATAGAACCACAGTGGCTAGGAATATACGTACTCTCACATACCAATGGTTTGTATAAGTGAACAGGAACAGCATCTATGAAGGTACACCCAGCTTTCAGCCTTTTTGCTAAGTGGAACCCAGGGAAATTACTACATCCCTAAGTCTGTACACTAAGACCCTACTTCTGGGCAATTAGTAGCTGGGATCTTAATCCAATTCACACTCTTCGGTGGAGCCTCAGGTTGCTCAGCTAAATATCCTGACTATCTGTCATTCCTAGAGTGACCTATGAAAGTGAGTAGCCTATCCTTACTAGTCCTGACCTGAAGGTTCCACTTCTCCATTCCTTCCTGCTCAGATAAGGAACATAAAGGGATTCTGTCATAATTTTTATGATGTAAGTTTATTTCTAAATTACACTGTTTATGCTGGTTTTCTTTTCAGGTGTAATATTGGCGTGTATGCAGCCATCTCAGGTAAGTTTGCCTGATCATGTATTTTCAGAAAGAACAAGCACTTTATGATGGAACTGCTTTCTGGCAGGCTGTTGTTTCTCCTACTCATTGTAACTGAATGTGTCTGAGTGGGACATGGCTGCTGGGGGGCAAAGGGTGATATAATTCCAAAGTACAGTACAGTGACTGCGTCTTATCAGACCACAAGACACATAACTGAGGGCACCTGGGAAACTGACAATATGTCTAGCCCCATGTCAGATTTCAAAATTAAATATAAAAAAAATCTGTTCTTTTGAGAAACAGATTTCAGTGCGAATTCTGCTAGAACAGCACTATTAATTGATGCATTTTGAAAAAAAAAATCCCATGCCAGTATCCCTTTAACAAAATGGACCTAGAGTGCATGGCTGCTCTAGGTCCATTTTATATACTTTAGCTCTACTGGACACTTATTGAACTACAGGGGCATAGCTAAAGGCAGGATCAGCAAACAGATGGCCTCCGACCCAGTTTAGGAGTCTATTACACTAGGGGCTGGCTGTTAAATAAATAATGGGGAACTAATTTACCAGTCTCCTACACCTGTAAAAAAAACCTTCAGCCTTTCCATTGAGCCCCTTGGTAACTTATAATATGCTATTGGATACTTACAATAAAGTGTACCTTATATCAATACCATTTCCTAAGAGTGGCACTTTCTAAGTTCAGCAGATGCATTCTTCATTTCCCAGCTCACGCAAAAAGCTTCTCTTCTTTACTTTACTAGATGTCTCTAGAGATTTCAAAAAGCACCTAGGAGGCCTCTTTCCTGCTCAAACAGAACATTGCCTGCTGTGTATTTGGCCGTGCCCTCCTTTTCAACAAATATTTCTCATGATAAATTTTTGGTTATTTGCAGTATGTGGAACATGAGTCAGTTTTGCCTTCAGCTACAGTTACTGAGTCAAGTTTCTGTTTGATGTCTGAATTTCATTAAGATGAAGTATACTTTTGGCTTCTGAACAGCAACAAAACAAAATAGAAAAATCACCTTTGACGCACCATTTCTGATCCCATCTCTTTTCACCATCGTGTCTTACTAGCTGACACTGTCGTTTGGTTGAGAGATGCAGTATATGACAAAGTAAATGCTTATTTTTGAATATGAAGAACACATGGAGGTCTATTTATAAAAGGTTGGATTTTTGTGGGTTTAGAGGGCTTTGACTCACTTTCTCACAATGAATGCCATGACATTTGTTAAAAGATCCAAATAAAAAAAGTCTGAATGTAATATAAAGCTCTAAGAAATACGACCATCTATTTTTTTTCAGACAAAAAAAAACATCCAAAAACCTAAAATATCGAATTTATTAAAAACTGTCCAATATAATCAGAGCAACTCATACTGACTCCTATAGGACCACGACAACTTTTACGAAGCTCTGTTTTCGTGGTTTTACACTTTCCAAATCTTGACTTTCTAGAGTTTCTGTAATAAAAAAAGGAAAACCACAAATTTTTAGAGATTCGTGGAAAAACTTGAATGTTAGAAATGGGCCCCTTAATAAGTATAATAATAATTACTTAGTGAGCACTTAACATGTGTAGTGTATTGTTTGTCATATGGCTGCAATTGTAAAGCTAATAAAATCATTGAAATAACATTATTCCAAGAATTTTAATCCTGTGCTAAATGATTTTCATAACTGGGCATTTCAAAAATTTAATTTCAAAATTATAAGTTTGTTTAGGTCATCAACTCAAGAGTCAGTACTATTTCCCAAGCCTTCTGGCTTGTTGTTGTTGTCGGAGGCTTTCACAGGTATCAGAGGCATTTTAAACACTGCTGGTTATCCCTGATAATGGTGTAAGTCAAACCCACTGCCGCCCCGGATATGCTGTCGGCCTTATTGTCTAGTAGTGGCACCCATGACGTACTCATGTCAGTTGAGAAAACAAAACCCTCTTCCTTCCACCCTGCAATTGCAAATACACTTAAAGGTGTGGCATCTGGACCTCAGCATGGCATATACCTGTGCACAGAAGAAAGCATTTTCACACAAATACATTTTTCATGGTTTCCCACAGGCAGCAAAAGACCACATGTGTGCTCAAGCAGCTGATCTGCAGTCTTCAACCTCCCCATGTCTTGTGTGCACCGACTGGCAAGGCATCTGTCTCTCATGGCACACACAAAGCAAACTTTGGCTTGAAAATGAATTGCTGGACCCAAATCTGCTTCTTGCATGCCCTGACAGGCAGATGCTTTGCCATCACATGCTATTATCTCAAAGAAAAGCAGTGGTAGCAACTAAAGGTGGCCATACATGGGGAGATCCACTTGTTTTGTTGCCAAACGAGCGGATCTCTCCCCGATATGCCCACCTTGAAGAGGGCAATATAGGGTGATCTGATCGTGGGCCCTAGGGCCCAAGATCAGATCACAATGGAGGAGGTATGGGCGGCCAGATAGCAGGACCGTGTCAACGAACAGATGCGGCTGCGATCCAACAGGATTTTTAGTCCCGTCCGATCAACATCTGCCTGACTTTCTGCCAGGTATGGAATGGGGAAGGTCGTCAGAGGGCCCCATGCACAGGCCGATAAGCTGCCGAGTCAGTCTGTCAGCAGCTTTTATTGGCCCATGTATGGCCACCTTTACAAACATTAAACTCCTATCAGTTCAAGCAGCTGAATTGTTCAGGACAGGTTTCAGGGAGCTGTTATCTCGCTACCTGCCCATTTCAGCAGGCTGAATTCAGGTCACTTGTGGCACTAGCCTAATGGTCGTTTTACACCGGGAGATTTGTTGCCGAGCTTAAATCTGCGCTACCCCTGGCCAACAAATCTCCTAAAAAAGACTTTCCTTAGTATAACAGTAAGACTGCCACAAGAAAATCTACTACTTGTTGCAATCTGGCTTATTTGTGGGAAAATGTGAAGGACAGGGGCGTAACTACATAGGAAGCAAAACCTGTGTCTGCAGGGGCGTGCAGGAGGTTTAGGTGCCCCATGAGGCCAATTTACAATTTAATTTACAATTTCAATAAATATGGGTGAAACAGATCCATTTTGGACAGCTTTTACTGTGTTTTATTGAGGTTACTATTTATGGTTAGACTCACTATGTTAACCAAAGATGTCTGGGTCTTAATGTGTATATGGGACATCCTAATTGAGACGGGTCTTCCTTTACATGGAATAGTTACATCTGCCTGTTTCTACTTGATATATAATGGTACTTGTTACATCTCTAAATTATTATGGATTAAATTCCATTACAAAATGCTTCATGCCTTTAAAATAAATAAAAAAGCAGAAAGCAGATATTGCACTGCTGCAGGAAACCCTCTTCTCTAGACTTAAACCTGATAAGATATACTCTAAATATTACTCCACTGGCTATGCCTCAGCTCCCGCTAAAAAAAGCTGGGGTTGCGATACTTGTCCATAAAGATTGCCCGTTGCAAATATTGCAATCTATCAGTGACCCACAAGGGCGCTATTTAATGTTAGAATGTACCCTAGGAGAAATTTCTTTGCTTGTAGTAAATGTATAAGTTCCTAATGAGGGTAAGTTAAATCTTTGCAGAAATGTTTAACAAAGTGTCTTCATTTCATACTGCATATACTATTATTAGGGGCAATTTCAATGTCCCTCTTTGGAAATTAGAAGACAGGTCACAACCAGCCCCAGATCCACACTCCAACTCAAGCTAAAGAGCTCTGTAAACTTATTAATCAGGTCGACCTATACAATATATGGCAAATAGACCACCCTGCCAACAGGCAGTATACATACTCTTTTATCGTACATAAAATGCACTCACATATAGATTATTATGCTGTTTCAATCATGCATTAGGACCCCTTATTCAGTGTCGGACTGAGACACCAGGGGCCCACCCAAAAACCTTAGACCAGGGGCCCACTCTCAGTACTAGTATTCTTTATCTACTAAATCAACCTCTATTCTCCTAGTTTGATTTCTTTACATACTATAATCAGTTATTCCATCTATTTAGCCTCTTTGTCCTCATAGAAATAGGGAATGGCCATGAAATAGACCAAAGGTTTTGCAGCATGAGGGTCCACTGACACCTTGGCCCACCGGGAGTTTTCCTGGTATTAAGGTGGGCCAGCCGACACTGCCCTTATTCAACTGGCATCCTCCTGATAACATGGTCAGACCATTCACCTACTGTATCCAGAATTCTCTAGATCTAACTAAATCATCTAAAAGAGAACCTCATTGGAGGCTCATCGAAACCAGATCCCATGATAATGATTCCTTTAGCTCTATTGAAAAAATCATTGAAATATTTTCAACTTAATAAAGGATCAGTACAATACTTAGCAACTGTGGGAAGCTCATAGGGCAACTATAAGAAGGTATGTTATTGCTATAACATCAGCAAAGAAAAAGGCATGGAGGCACCAATAACAGTCCCTTACAAACCAACTACGGATATATGAAACACAATATAACCAAAATAACTCAGATGCTTTATTAATAGCGATGGGCAAATCTGACCCGTTGAATTTTGCAAAACAGAGAAAATTCACAAAATTGCTTTGAAGTCTTTAAGGCGTCGAATGGGAGGCTTCACTTGGTTATCAAGTCCCTATGAAAAGCTAGTCAGATATGTGGCATAATGCTGAAAGAAATGTCACATGTGTGGAACAAAAAGAAAATATACAGTGAAATATGACATTTTAATGTTCTGGTATTTTATTTACCCCTCCAGATTGAGTAAGCTTATTTTTACAGTCCCTCAACTATGCTGGAGAGGCTGTACAGACACTATTAGAATGCCTTGCACATGATAACATCCAATTAGATATTATCACTTTCCTACTATGGAAAGCCTTTGAAGGACTTTCCAAACAAATCACGTATTGACTGCAGTCCACATCTCTATAGCATCCAAATGAAAATCAAAAGATAGTCCTTCCTGGTCAGAGATTGACAACAGAATGGAATGTAACAAAAAGTTTGTATATAATATTGCTTTTATTCACAATAGAATTCACCATTCTCTGAAGGTTTAGTCACCATGGGAGCTTCGTTCCCTTTGAACTCTGGCATTCCCTCTCTTTGTTAGCTGCTTTTAGAAAAGTAAGGATGCTACTGTAAGTTTGCTAATTATATTGTTTTTATCCATTGCACTTACTGTATATCGATGCTTATTTTGATGCAGGCAGGATAACAGATCAGATACATGGCATCCATACTGAAGTTGCTGTACAAACTGCATCTCAAAACAAATAAAATTTGTTACAAAAAAAAGAAAAATAATTTACTGTGTGGCCCAGTAGTATCTAGTTACACTACTGGTGAAAGGAGGCAATTTCCCCAATTAAGTTTTTACTGTTATACTATAAAATTCTTTTTTGGGAGGTTTGTCACCCACTGTAGTGCATATTTAATTGTGGGCTACAACTCTTCATGTGCCATGACTCTAAATAGTGCAGCAGCAATGGCAGACTGAAGCTTACCAGATCACAAGGCATATGGCAAAGCTAAAATACATAAAAATCTTATAGTGTATTAATAATATAGTAATTAGTATAGGATTATACTGGTTTTAGTTTTAAATAATATTAACTGATGTGTTTTTGGGGGGAAAAGTTTCCTCATTATACTATTCTTGTAAGACCATGGGCTGATTGGTCTATTAAACCCAGTCCAATCTAAATATCATATATGTAAGCATAGCAAAGTAATCATTGGCTTTAGCAGAATATAGACTTGAATTATTATGCTGTGTCCACAAGAAACTGTTTTCATGTCCCAGAAACAAAGACCCACAGAGCTCAGGAAATTTAATGGAACTCTCTGTAGATTAGCGATTCTGCACCAATGGAAAATTTAAATGAGCCTAACAGTTAATCACACCCATAAAATAACAGCTTGCATACTCTAAAAAACTTTTTTTTTTTATCATGTGATCTTCCCGTGCAATTGAACAGCCTAATTACCCACTAGGCACCGGCATTACAGGGCTGTTTTAGCACAAATGGGTGATTATCTAGCTGATTAATTAGTGGCACCGAGACGGAATAATTACCTAATAAAAATGACAAGGTAGTTACTAACTGACTCCTCCGCATTGGGGATATATTTGTTTTAGGATGAGTTTTAACTAGCCGATCATAATTTTGCCTAAATATATTGATGGTGTGCCTTGATGCGTAAACAAAGTACCCCAATGGATTAACATTTCAAACGGTGTCAATTCCGTGTAGCCCAACTGTCCATTAGAATTCAGCTGTTTGCAAATACTTTTTTTGTATCTGCACTATTACTAAACAAGGGACGATGTTTTGAAGGAAGAGTTCCACTGTTTGCAGAGGACATTTCTCACTTCTTCTTGGTTTACTATACATAACCTGCAGCACTGGTATTTTCTTTCTTCCTACAGCTTCAGATACGCCTAGTTCCTTTCTCCAGGACAGGTACAGTCGCATAGAGATTGGACAGGCAGATGAGTGAACTTTAAATATCCCTCCAGCCTAATCAATTCCCAAGTGGCCCAAGAGTGAGCTGTATTAGAAGCTCTGGACAGTAATGGAAAAAGTAGGTGCCAGGTATAAAGTTGAGGATGCCCAAGGCAAGCTCCCTGCCCAATTGTGTCCTAAGTTCAGGCATGACTTGGGGGGAGCTGTTCAGTTCAGTTAAAAAATGTCTATCCCCAGTTTTAGCATTGTGAAACGTGAACAAGAATCTTGCCATCACCAATGAGTCTCCAACTTTGCCTCCACACATCACCAACATGCCCCCCACATGTCATGACCCTGCCTCTATATGCCAAGGTCACTGCTCCACCCCTAGTTATCAGCTCCACCACTAGACATCATCGGCCTGACCCATGTTCAGTTTTATTTAAGACCAATGGTGATAACCCTAGTAGAAAGGAAAGATAATTCCTGCACTGTAGAGTATTCCTTGTTAAGGAAGCAAAATCCAAATAAGCAGCAAGTGTAAGAGCCATGAAAAATAGAAAACAGAATAATTTATAAAATAAATTAAAAAATTATGCCTAATGGGGAACTTGTGTGGTTGTGGTCAATGAAAACAAGACACACCAAATAAACAAAGAAAAGCCAATGAAAACATTACCTGTAACTCACAGACTGGGGTAAAGTATTCAGACCATCTGCCATTTATCCATTAAAGCTTTATTATACCAAACATTATTCATTCAAACTTATTTTTCATATTGAAGAACAGAGTTCATACACACCATTCACAGTGTAAACTGCGTCCAAAGGAAACAATAAAAAGTAGGAGAGAACTGTGGAAACAGAGAAGTAGGTAAGTGGAAATAAGGAGGGACATTGTAATTAGTGATGGGCGAATCTACCCAGTTTCGCTTCGCCGAATAATTCGTGAATTTCCAGTGAAATTCTCGAATTGGAGAAATAATTCGCGAACCGAGTGGCACATTTTTGACGCGCATCGCTTAGTTTTCGTCGTGTCGATGCACGACTCGTTTTTTTTTCTGCGAATTTTCGTTAGGCAAAATTTCGCTGGCGTTTCGCGAATTGAGGGAATTCGCCTCAAATTCGCCCATCACTAATTGTAATATAAACCAGAATGCAGAGAAAGGACAAACAACAAATAATTATAGGATGAAATGAAGAAGGGAAAATGTTGTAGTGGAAAAAAGAGTACAGTATATAGAAGATAAAGGGAGAGATATGATTGCTGGGAGAGAGGCTGAAAAGAGATGGACATTGTTATACAGATGAGGAACGAAAAGAGAGATCATATGACGGTTATAGATAATAGTAAATGGGAAATCAGAATAGAAGAGAAAATTAATCTAGAGAACACTAAAGAATGGTGGACTGGGAATGTAGAATATACTGAGGCCATGCTGTGTCATGAAATTGCAGAGACAATATTGTATGATAAAATGCCATGTGTCATGAAATGCTGTTTCATAAATTGTGGGAAAATATCATGAAATATTGCCTATTTTGTCTTATAAAATATCTTTGAAAATGGGCGTCAGTGGGTGGGGCCCTAATTACTAATTAAATTTCCAGTTAACAGATAATCCCTCTGTGTATCTGACTCCTGCTCATTTGTAAGCCAAAACAGTAAGGGAAGATGCTGTACACTGGTAATCTAATAATCTTTCTCACAAAGACCAAACGCCGAGTAACCTAAATGTCCCAGTTTAGCTCAAGAAATAACAAAAAGCATACAATTTTTTCTGATAGTCAAATAAGTTCAGCACAAGTCTTACGTATTCATTGCACTCATGCTGAACAAGGGGGTATACTGTCCCTTGAATACATACAGGAGATGTACAGCAGAGTAAAACAGGCGTTTGCAGCACCACAGCCATAAGTATTCCTTGTGCACTTCATCTTAATTGGACTATTGTCCATGATAGTGCTATATGAATAGTCCAGGATCCCTATACTGTAGCCTCCATGAATGCTATGCTTCAATGCAATATATGCAATATATACAGTGTCAATGGGATGCAACACACGTTAGGCATTAATAGTTTCATGGTCAACCTGGCTAAAAAGTTCCCTGTTATAATTGAAGTAAATGTTATTAGGATAAAACATCTTTTTATCACATTGTTTTAGAGCCAAAGCTCCAGCAGGATCAGAATTCTTATCCACTTAGTTCAGTAGAATCAACAGATGCTCATAATGTGGTCTCGTCTGCTAGTAACTTGCACTCCTTCAGGGGGGAACTGCTCTTCTCCCAGCCAGCTCACAGCTTTTCCCTGCACCCTAAAGCTCAGGACTTTGTAGGCAAAACACCACTTCCATAAAGCTGAAGTACAAGAGGGAAAAAATTGGAACCAGAAAGAGCTGTCTTGCCGGGGACCTGCAGTGTTTTGAAGGTAACAAACCATGACTATAATATCTCTCAAAGTGATCTCAACTATTTTACTCTTAATTGAACCCGCTGGCCCTTTGTGAAAGACCCAGCAAGTGCACAGTCACAGACAAATACAATTAGATGCTAAACAGCATGCATTTTCTCGCTTCCACCTGTCGGAAATCAGATGGATTTTCTTTTGCGTGCCAGCCATCATTAGGGAGTCTTCTTTGATTTAGTTATTCAGCTCATGGTGATGGAACCACTATGTCGGACAGGGCAATTATTCAAATGCATAAATAAGCAGGTGTGATGTTGGGTTAATTGGACGTTATCAGATTGAACCAAGATTTAAAACATACACATGCACACACAATAATACTAGACAGATATAATATTACACAGGCAGAGAGTGTTCATTGTAAACTGTGCTCAATATGAGACCTCTTGGTGGTGTCTCCCGACTATTGTGGTGCCTTATATGGTGACTTATAGGGTAAGTGTGTTACAAATACTGTACCCAAACTCTGTTCAGTTGTGCTCATAAGTTTACCATAGTTGTTCCATATTATTACTCCTTTGCCCCCCAACCTATTAAAAGCTGGAGATGACAAAGCTAGTGTGTGCCCCCTCA
>CM044435.1:119648907-119672701 GCA_024363595.1 Xenopus borealis | reverse complement strand
TTTAATGCCCTTTTTAAATCTACCCCTCTTTATTTTTAATTCATCAACCTCAATAGTCCCTGCAAAAGGACACAAAGTTTACCCTAGTCATGTTAGCAATAGCGTCTCTCTTTTGCAAATGGAAATAGTAAAACTATTTTGATCAAGCCCACTAGTACAGATACAATATTCATGAAATGGATTCATAAAAGCCATTTCTCCAAAAAGGTTTGCAATCTACCGTTATAATAGTTATTTTAGAACAATAGGGACCACACCCCAAAAAGGATGGCACTAGGTTGGCATAGTGATTGGCATTTATACTTCACACGACTTGGGCCTTAGGTGCTTCCCATATTTTTAAAGATCTTGAAAAGTTGGTTGGCCTCTGGTAAAACTGACCCCAAGTATGTGCATGTAATAATGAAACTAGATTGTAAGCTCAGCTAGGCAGAGGCTAAAAAGTGGTTCATTGGTGACACAGAAATAATGCATAATTAAAACCATTCCAGCACAGATTGGAATAATGTAAACACTATCTATAGTAGCAGAGACCACAGCCCAGACAGCTCCCCTCCAAACCCAAGCTATTTGGTGGCCCCTCTGAGCTTGATGCATGACAGCTATTTGCATTCTTTTCATATTGTCACTGTATCATTTGAGTAGACATTAATATAAATTGACTGCATCATCGCAGTTACCCAGGGGACAGGCACATTGTTGACTTAGATGATAAGAATAATTAAGAAGATAAATGAAAATTACAACACTATTAATAAGCTGGATTTAAGACAAGGGACAGGTTGAAATTAACTTCTGCAGGCAAGACAGAAGGTCACCTTCAGCTGCCCAGGAAATAATCATCATGTTATTATCTTGATACAGGGATTGTGCTAAGTTCAATGTTATGGTGGAAGAATAAGGCATTGTTAATGTATATAAACCATCTGCTGAAAATAACAAAGATTTAAATGCTCCCTCTCTTATGTTGCCACCTTAAGCTTCTTCCATGCTCTGGCCACAGCTTAACAGTTTGCTGTAGTTAGGAAATATACATTTGTTCCTAGCTTTAGAATTCAAAATCTAAAAACACTCTATGTGCCAGGAGTTCCATGGGAATCAAGCACTATATGTCCCTTGATTTCAATGGGAGAAAAGCATTCTATGTGCCTTGAGTTCCATGGGAGAAAAGCACGTTTTGTGCCTTGAGTTCCATTGGAGCAAAGCAATGTGGCTTGAGTTCCATGAGAAATATTGTATTCTAAATGCATTGAGTTCCACTAACATATTCTCATGTGTCAGAGCAGCTGTTATCATTGGCTGAATAGAAAAAGAATATCTGATGTAAATAATTCTAAAACAACTAGACTTGCTGAGTAGTCATTGAAGACTTTCACTTTTCACCTGAGAAGCTTCTTCAGTTCAACTGTCTGGTGTGGGAAGTCCTCGTCTTATAAACTCTTCCACTAATCCAATCACAATGGCACATTGCTACTCTTCAAAGAGATGACACCTTAAATTCACAGAGGCGTTGATTCTGTGCAGTTACTGTGATAGGAGTACCAATATTAGTTTATATGCTGAGAACTTCCCACACCAGTCAGTTGAACTGAAGAAGCTGCTTGGATGAGTAGTGAAACGTCTTCAATGATTACTCAAGCAAGTCCAGTTGTTTTAGAATTACTTATATTAGATATAACATGACCTGGATGAATGAAAATCTTCATAGCCAGAAAAAGAAAACTATAGTCCGTCTTAAATTCTAGCTTTATAAATGTATCCATTGCACAAAATAGTGCTGCTTGTGGAAGTAAGATGGAGATAATGGTAGTAGTATTTAGGTTGTGCACAGAGCTATGGCAGAGAAAGATTTTGTGAGATCATCCAATAACAGCTGCTGCCTGATTCTCTTTCTCTGACAGAGATCAATGATAGAGGCTGCAGTTTCCATAAGGTCTAGATATAGTAAGTCAAGGGCTGCTTTATAATGGAGGACAGCTTTTGTAAAATAAATTCCTCAACTTAACCCTTGTTGCTTGTCGATGCCAATGTTGTTTGCTTTTACAATAATAGCTTTATAAGGGTGGAGTAACTCAAGGGCTACCTTCATTATTCTAACTGCACTAGACTAATAAAAGCTAACTTCTCATTAGGTATTGCATTGAGTTAAAATAAGAGAGAAAATTAGGGTGCAGCATAATTCACTTGTAATTAATCTGAAGGTTGTAATAATGAACTTCAAGTAAAGCCCAAAAAAATATGGTTCTATTTTGTTTAGCCTTTTAGCATAGAGCTGATGTGGTACCTCCCATGGCCAGAAGCCCTATACTACTAGAAGTACAGTCCACCTGCAAATATCCACCTCAACCTACTTCTAGGTTCCCTCAATATGACCTCACTCTCCATCCTGTAACTAAAGTTGCATAGGATTACTGGCAATGGGAAGCAAGAGGATAGCTGGAATCATTTCTTCATATGGTTTTGATGACATCGCTGGCTAAGGCTTTATAAGCATACTAGGCATCAACGGCACAGATTTTTGGCTTTAACTGCTTGTAAGAGCAGTTTAAATCATAGACAGGCAGATATATTGTTGGATACTGGTGTCAACCCAACCTAGACTTCACCCACCCTTCTTTAATTATTTGTCCATTAACATGAACTGATGAAATTACATCACATATTGCTCATGTTTATAAATTGAAAATAGTGTGATGGCTGTGGTTCCAATGGTCCCACTCATGGCAATAACATTTCTTATGTTGCAGACAGACTTTAACCTGCATTATTTAGATATTTACATGATGTAGGATAAGGGACACTATGGCTGCTTACAAAATTGTTATGGATATTGGGGAGTTATAAATAGTTTCCCAATTAATTGTGCTATTCCATAAAGTTTGGCCGCTGAAGTAATGCTCCACTTCTCCATTCAAAGCAAGACCCGCAAGGTGGCGGTGTACTAATAATAAACCGAGCACATGTACTCAGGGTCCATTTTGCCAGTCCCCAAACCAAAGCAGGCAGGAAGGGTTCAGGGGAACATAGACAGATCAGATCTAGCTAGTGATAGACTACTCACCTTAATAGGTCTGCTAGTCAGGTCTTTTTATTCAAGCAGCATAGGCTCCCCCAAGGAGCGTTGAGTGGGACTAGGGTCCCGGTTACTGTTTTCCCAGAAGTAGGGACTATGGGGCAGATTTACTAAATTCACATGAAGGATTCAAAGTTCGATTGATTCGATTCGAATTCGAATTTTCGAATGTTTTTGAAGACCACTTTTGAAAACCAATTTTGAAAATTCGATCGAATCGAAATATTGGAATGATTTGAATAAAAATCTATTTGAATATTCGACTATTCGACAGTCGAATTGCTTCCCCTTTAAATTTTTATTCAACTGCCTAGTTCACCAGATCAAAGCTATCAAATTGGGTCGAATGGTTAAAATAGTTTTTATCAATTTTATTGATCGATCAGATATTTTATATTCGATCGTTCCACCAATCGAATTTCAGTACAATCCTTCGGATTTGTTATTCGAAGGATTTTACTTCCCACAATATTCCCTACTATTCCCATGGTCAAATTTGAGGGTTTTTTAACCCTCTAATTCAACCTTTAGTAAATCTGCCCCTGAGTGTCAGAGTCCTAGTCTACAGAGACACCCTTGGAACTCCACTTAAGTTAAAGGCTGAAAGCTGTGAGTGTCTCTGTCTACACTGTAGTCTCTCTCTTACCCTGTAGGGATCTATTCTGACCATTTGTGCTGTTAGTACTGTATATGCCTAGCCTTTATTGTTCCTTGTTCCTGTAGTATCTCATTGATCTCCTTTGTTGATTGTTCTCAATAAATAAGTTCTATGGTAAAGCTATAAGAACCACTGGAGCCCAAATGCAGTGAACGACATTCTAATTGTAGTTCAGCAACATCATGCCTCCAAACCAAGCATGGTAACCAAATACTTCCTGTGTAACCCAGTAGGAAATCCAATTTTCTCTACAGTTATCTTGCAGATACTTCATTGTGTTCTGCAACTAATTTTTTTATATTATATCCTCAGGCTCACATTTAAACACATGGCCATGGTTAGAGCTAATGTGAGCTATATTAAATATGCCATTAATGAAAGACCCATACTCTGAGTATTATCTTCCTTTCCATATTGTGTTCTAATTTTTTATCTAAATATGCTTCCATTCACTCATCTATGGTGGTGCACATGTTCAAAGGAAGTTAATAATGGTGTTTGATGCTCTTATGTGTTTGTGTTTGTACTTAGCAACATGCATTCAGGCAAAGCAATGACAAAGCTATCCCCCCCCCCATTCCTGCACTGTATTTGTGTCCATGCATAATATTTGCCTTTAACAGATTAATAAAGGCTCCATTTACATAAGGGATGGAAACAACCATTATTGTACAACTGGGTTTATTAAGCTCCTCACTCACATCACATACATGAAGCTCCAAGCATGGAACAGAAATGTCTTCCAAAAGGCAAACCCTTTGTGAAAAATGTGTTATCTTTTTATTGGACACTAATGCAATAAAAAGATAATACATTTTTCACAAAGGGTGTGCCAGTTGGAAGATATTTTTTATATATATTATTTTTTTTTTTAATTGCATATTTGGCAGGTGGGTATTTTCTACACTTAAATTCTGTAGAATTATGTTTAGTACAGGGTATGATAGTAGCATAATTCTGTCTGTATATTTCTGTGCAGGGTATGGATTGGGGTATCACCAAGTAGCAAATGGATTCACTGGACAGGGCCTAACATCCTCCTCTATTTAATGATGGCATTACAGTCCTGAAAGGTTTGAGAACAAGATGTGGTTGGGCAGGTCATCTACATAGTCACTGAATGTCCTGCCTGCTCTGTCTCCTGGTTTGCATTTCTCTTCTCTTGATAAAATTACTTGTAATGCTATTTTCCTGTGTTCGCCTTTAAAGTGATAAAGTCATCGGAAAACATGTTTTCTTCAAAACGCATCAGTTAGTAGCAGTGTTCCAGCAGAATTCTGCACTGAAATCCATTTCTCAAAAGAGCAAACAGATATTTTATATTCAGTTTTGAAATCTGACATGGGGCTAGCCATTTTGTCAATTTCCCAGCTGCCCCAGTCATGTGACTTGTGCCAACACTTTAGGAGGGAACTGCTTTCTGGCAGGCTGTTGTTTTTCCTTCTCAATGTAACTGAATAGTACGCAATGGGACATGGGTTTTTACTATCGAGTGCTGTTCTTAGATCTACCAGGCAGCTGTTATCTTGTGTTAGGGAGCTGTTATCTGGTTACCTTCTCATTGTTCTGTTGTTAGGCTGCTGGGTGGGGGAAAGGGAGGGGGTGATATCACTCCAACTTGCAGTACAGCAGTAAAGAGTGATTGAAGTGTTTCAGAGCACAAGTCACATGACATGGGGCAGCTGGGAAATTGTCAAAATGTCTAGCCCCATGTCAGATTTCAAAATGAAATATAAAAAAATCTGTTTGCTCTTTTGAGAAATTGATTTCAATGCAGAATTATTCTGGAACAGCACTATTAACTGAAGCATTTAATTAAAAAAAAAGTTATCCCTGTAAATTATAGTATAGGGGGTGAAATTCAATTTTCAACTTTTAATATTTGTGGTTTCTTCTTTTTATTCAGAAACAAATTCTCCTAGCAACCGGGAACTGATTTGAATAAGAGACTGGAATATGAATAGGAGAGGCCTGAATAGAAATATGAGTAATGCAAAATAGCAGTAACAATAAAATTGTATCTTTAAAGAGCATTTGTTTTTTAGATTTCAAGGCCAGTACCCCCATTTGAAAGCTGGAAAAGTCAGAAGCAGAAGTCAAATAATTCAAAAACTATAAAAAAAAGAAAAATAAAGCCCATTTGGAAATTTGCTTATAATTAGACATTTTATAACATACTAAAAGTTATCTCCGATTGAAAAAAAGGGATACATTTCTCTCCTAAGATCCTAAGAACCAGAAAATATGTTTCTACTGAGGCAGAAAAATGCAGTTCCCTAATTAGTCTGGGAAAATAGTGCTAATAACAATAATAATGATTAAAAAAACTTCCTGTACACAGACTCGATCCTCAGAGGAAACACAGGCGCACTTGAGCATCTCCACTTTAATCAAACAATGCACAGGAACACAAAAAAAAAACCAATGAAATTAAATGTTTAGATAACAATACCATTTGTGTATATAAACAGAGGGCAGCCTTGGGAATAGACTCATTGCTGGAAATAAGGGAAGGGATATACATTTAACCAACAATGGTGTGTTGTAAACTGCTCAAAGGTAAATACAGTTGCACAAGGCTCCCCAAATGTTCATTTACTACTAAACCCTAGTCAGGGACACCATGGCAGACTAGGGCCTGAAGATGGAAAGGCCCGATTCATGGGTGACAAAGGTGATGGGACTTGTGGGGTATGGGTGTGGTTTGATCACATTATGGATGGTGTTATGGCATAACTGGGCCATGGTCTAGCATATTATGATGTGACCATTCATTTAAGGGGCTAGTTTTATCTTTTTATTTCATTGTAGCACCATTTTAATTGTTGGCAGGACCCACCACTCATGGGCCCAGTTAACTGATGGGCTAATAAACTGGACTCATGTAATAGATCCACCACGCACCTGTAATTCACTTCCACTGGTGGTGCTGGCCCTCCGCTGATCCAGCCCGGTCCCTTAGCAACAGCAAATAATTTTTGAACGGATCCGCACACACACGATTGTTTGCAGTCAGGGAGCTTACCCCTTTTATTTTGCTACCAACAGTATCAACATTTCGGGGGGAACCCCTCCCTTCATCAGGATTCAGATTCAAGTGTGCAGTAACCTTTAAACGTGTTACAAATAAATTAATGAATAATATTCAGTGGTTAATAAAATTGCCCATCTATTCCTGCACAATCAAAGCACCCTCAACCACTTTCATCCATAACAAGAAAGATGTAATTGATTAAAAAGAACAATTACATTTTCTTCCCTGCTGTGGAATGCAAATCAGCCTTCAGGAGTGAAATTCAAATGTTTCCCAGCAAACATCCTTGAAAGCTAAATTGTCTTGTAGGCAAATGCACATGCTGGCAAAAGCCAAACTGAAAACTCCCTGCCTCCCTTTCCATTTCATCCTTTTCCATTGATGTTAATGTTTTCTGTCTCATTAAGGTTTCCTGTAGCTGGAGTTTTGACAATCAGAAATGGTCCTAGGGTGTCTCGCAATGAAGCCGCTAGAAAAGTGCTTGCCCATAGGATATTCCATTCTGACACATGCTGTGAGTTAAGTGAGAACCCAAAGCTAGATTTAGGCCCCCTCCCAGAGAAATCTGTCTGCTTTAATTACAGCACACATCAACAAATGTTATAATAGGAAGTGACAAATATATAATGTGCCAGGAATGTTAGCGTCCAAGGACTGAAAAGAGGCAGGCAACTTTAACCCGCTTGACTTGTAATGTTTGGAAAATGGTTGTTTGCTTCATTTAACTTATGTACACTATGGATGCAACATTTGTTTCTGCAGCATAATTATACCCAGTTCTTAATAAGACTGAAATACCAACATCATTAGTTGCACTGTTTCAACATTTCTACATGGTCAACCCAAGGAGCCAATTTCTACAATGTCAAACCCTGGGTACCAATGACCATTTGGCTTGGCTTTAATTGGGACTTCTGCAGACCAGTTTTCCAGGCCCCAGTCATAATGGTAGAATGGTCTTCCAATAATGCAGAAAGGTAGCCCTTCATTTGAGGTGGACATTGAAATAAATTATGGACTTGGAAACAGTCATTATGGTACAATTGTCTACTTCTAATTCAGAAAGGTACCCATCTGAGGTGGGGGCTTGAAATAAACTAGGGACCTTCAACCAGTGGCTGCAAATTGGACATCTTTGATGTATATACAAAAAATATCCAATGATTCTTGCATAATATATGTGGATTTGTAAATGTATATCCATGTCTCTTCAACTATGGGCTTCAGATATACCCTAAAACCAGCCTTGGTGTTCTCAACACCCTGAGAGACATTTTGCATGGCTAACCCCTTGATCCAAAGACCTTACGACTTAGAATTGATTCGATTGCTTAGTCTTTAGGTCTTCAGCAGACCAAACTTCCAGTCACCATGGTAGAATGGTCTTCCAATAATGCAGAAAGGTAGCCCTTCATTTGAAGTGGACATTGAAATAAATTATGGACTTGGAAACAGTGGCTGCAAATTGGACATCTTTGATGAATATCCCAAAAATATCTAATGATTATTGCATAATACAATATGTACCTTTGTAAATATATATATATATATATATATATATATATATACACATGTCCCAACACATGGGGCCTTTTCAACTATGGGCTTTAGTTTCTGGTCTACCCTAAAACCAGCCTTGGTCTTCTCTACACCCTGAAACATTGCAAGGAGAAATATAAGCAATGTGTAATAAGGATAATTCAAAGTCAACAGTTTTCAAACTGGGCAATTTCCATAAATGAGTCTAGGTTGCAGTAATTTAGGACAAAAGAGTCAAGGGGAAAGCAAGAACTTTGCGCAAACGCTCATAATTAAATACCCGGAAGATGTTACGGCTGTAGAAAGACAGAAATGCTACTATGAATATAACAATAAGACTTTTTAATTCCTGTTATGGTTGAATGAAGGACTCTTCTGAAAAAAGCAGATTAAACAAGGAAAATAAAATGAAATGACTCATCGTGGCACGGGCCCATTACCGGGGAACAAAAGAAATCTCACTTAATATTGTATGAAGCAGTTTATTAATGCCAAATTAATACAAATCCCGATGCAACTGTGTGTAACAATGTCATGAATGCCAACAGAACTGAACAATGAGGCATGTTCTCTCTATGAATACTAAAGGACTGGAGTCTCAGTTTAGTAAGCAGCTATGACTACTTGCAGACAGGGAAGAGACCCAGTGGGCTAAGGCAGAAACTGAAGGATACTGTTTCCATTTTAAGCAGATAAGTAAAAAATGTATTGCTGAACCTCAGCTTCTACCATAATGGGAACAGAATTCATATAATTAATTTTGGATCAGAGCCCTTCAATATAAGGTGTTACATATACAATATTTAACCTATAGATCTGCAGGAAATCTGGACTCAACATCTCAGGGAGCTAGTAGAAGGCTATGTAAATTATCACTAAGAAACCTGCCCATCCCCAGGTTGCTCTAAAGGTGGCCATAGACGCACAGATATCATACAAAATGAATTTACGTATGATATTTGGAGTGTATGTGGGAAATGAGCGATCAGTATTGGCAGAAGACTCGGCTTGTCAATTGGGCTGCCTTTGAAGGCACCCTCACATTGGCCATGTTTGGTGTATATATATATATGACGATTCAGCTCTACGGGTGTGTATTGTAATGAACGACCCCAATAATTGGGTCCAAGTGTGAACTATACTTCTCAGGGGGTGAGACCTTGCAACGGTGTGTGGACGCAGCATGCAATACACTTTAATCAGTTGTATCTTCAAAGAACGGGCACCAGTGGTTCTTTAAACATTAACTAGAACTTATTTATTAGAACAAATCCATAGGAGTAGTTCAATGAGAGATAAGCAGGAACATAGAACATCAGTAGGCACCAAAGGTCAATATAAATCCCCACAGGGAAAGAAAGAAATACACAGCATCAGCAGATACCCCTAGACTTCAGCCTTTACACCAAGTGGAGCTCCAAAGATGTCTCTCTTAACTCTAGCTCTAACACTTAGCCCCTACTTCTGGGCAATTAGTATCCAGCATTCCTAGTCTAGGGTTGACACCTTTTAGCAGGGCAGGGGGCAGTGACACAGAGGGGGGGTAGTGACTTGGTGGCTGCAGGCAGCGACATCAGGGGAGGCAGGGCTATGACACAGCAATTGGCCAATCACTGCGTCAATCATAGGGAATCCTTCTCGGTTTTCCTTATTTGGACCAGGATGTCTGGGTCAAAACGGACAGGTGGCAACCCTATCCTAGTCCCATTCAAAACACCTTGTGGAGCCTGTACTGTTCAGATAAATAGCCTTAACTATCACTCCTAGAATGGCCTGTTAAAGTGAATAGCCTATCATTAGCTAGACCTGACCTGTCTAGGTTCCAAGTGCAAATCCTTCCTGCCTGATCAGATAAGGGGACTGGCAAAATGTGGTCAGGATATATTATTAAACACTGACATCTTGTGGCTAAACTGGGGAAAGCTAGGGGTCATGCTTTGACCCAGGAAGAGGAGACTAACTCCTATGTAATCAACCCAGTGGTGGCCAAACTTTAGGAGAATGCAATATAAATGAGGATGCCATTTATCAGTCCCCTACACTCTGATAGCACTAAAATTCAACCTTTAGTAAATGGGCCTCTAAGAAACTTTTCGTGTTTGGTGCTAAGTGAACTTCAAGAGTATAAAACAGAACATTGTAAAAGTATTGAGGAATATCATAACTAGCCTTCAGCCAAGATGCAAAACCTAAGCCCACAGCAGCCTCTACCCAAGCTTTCTGCACTGCCAGATGCTGCTGGCTTTTAAAATATAAGCTTATTTGTGAAACATTTTATTTTCTATATAAAATGTTTCATAGAGTTCTAGCCATCATTGTGCTGAGATGTGAACAGTGTGCTGGGTTTCTTTTATCCTACAATAAATAAACGTTATAAATAAATTATAATGAAGTGTTTTCCCAGCGTCTAACTTAAGTGGATTAAAATGGCAAACAAGGAGCACAGATTAGCTTTCTATAAATGGAATTGCATGATCTGAATAAAGGCTTCCAGTAAATAAGTCTTATTGTTGGTTTCAGTAGGTTAGCGAATATGACAGACATTTTTTTATTCCTAGAGAGGATTTCATTTCATTAGTGATAATGGCTCAATGTGTCACTCAGTGACTGCCCAGCAAGGTTTAACATGCCACAGATATGGGAAAAGCCCCAGCCAGCTAGTTGCCAATTCAATATTGGGGGCGGGGGGGTTTAATTACATACAGTATATATGAAACACTATCTTGAATTAAAAGGCCTTGTCAAGTTATTTAAGATAGAACAATAGTCACACTGGACTCTCACCCAGGATGGACCTTTGCTAAATGGAATTGTGAAGGTGAGGGTGTTGTGCAACTACACCTCTATTGCTGTTGTCTAAGAATACAGATAGAAGGCACCAGGGTTCTTGCAAACAAAGCAGAACAAAAGCTTCATTGTCAAAGTGCCACAGGGTTAATGCTCACTAAGCAAAGAGGTAGTATTAGTCACTGATGCTCATGCCAGTTACAGTCATAGGTAGAGCAAGGTTTGTGTGGAGATAGTTGTTCAAGGTTCCCCTTTAGGGTTTCAAAGCCAAGTGATCAAGATCCATTACAGCAGAAATTGATCTGGTATCCCTCTTCAGTACTGCACCCTTTCATGCAGGAAAGCAGAGTCTAGGTGAGAGCTACTCACTGCTATCCCTCCTAGTTGCAGCACAGGATGACCTTTCTAGCTAGTTCTTAGAATGTTCTATAACAGTAACTAGTTCTGTGACTTAACCTCATTCACAGGGACTATATGTCTTGACTTTCACTAGAAGGGTTGTCCCACTAGGGCAGAATAGCTTTACTTGGCCTTGTTGGTGCCAGGCTCACAAAACACTTCCACCTGGGATACCAGAGGAAACCAAAGAGGAGGTCCTACCCCTTTCCAATCATTGTGTTAAAATGTGACAAGACGTGATCATAAACTCTTTGAACCAATAATATAGATGTAATTATAGAAATAAGTTACATAGGCTTCTGTTCAGTAACTAAGGAATAGGAAGTGTGGTGGATTTAAAGCCATAAGGATTGTTCATGCTATGAGTCCCTACACATGAGCTCAAATGGCAATTAGTGCACTCAGTGAATCAATAACTTCTAATATGTTTTACTAGTCAAAGTCATAGAATGTGCATGGCTGTATTACAAAAAAACTTTTTCTGAAGCCTCCCATCCCAGTGGCCAAACAGTCCTGGGGAACAAAAGTTTCTGCCCCATAAAAGGTATACTTTCACTAGGTCAAGAGACCTACAGATTATTTTCTTTACATATACAGGCTCTTTAACAAGAACATTGTGGTCAAGCACCATTTTTACCAGTCAGGCCGGTAAAATACTGACAACAAGCAACATTATCATTAGCCTTGATAGGCCCCAACCTGAAAATTATTTACAATTGCAATAAGCAAAATGATTAGAAGCTTTAAAGGCAAGGAAAGTCTGAAATAGAATAAGGTTAAAAATGCAGTATTTTGTATACTAAACATAAACATGAACTTACTGCACCACGGGCCTAATCAAACAAATTATTTATGCTTTCAAAGTTGGCCACAGGGGGCTGTCATCTTGTAACTTTGTTATACTTCTTTGCAAGACTAAGACTGTGCACATGCTCAGTGTGGCCTGGGATGCTTAGGGATCGTCATAAATGATCAAAACAGCAAAAGTCAAATATTATCTGCCAGGAGCTAATACAGCAAGACTGATTAATAATCAGAATATACAGACTGCACTGGGTCCTGTGTTATCATGTAATCTTATGTGGATTTTATAATTTTTGTATTTTTTAATACAAACTTTCTCCAACTCTCCAGAACCAGTGGCTGCAGCAAAATAATCCTCCAAATAGAACCCCAGTTTATCTGTTTAAATCTGGAAAATCTGGAAAAATTAAAGGGGATGCAAAGGCAAAAATAAAATCCAATAAAAATCTCTACACAGTTGTCAACTGCTCTCTGTCTGACAATTCCTATCCACAGAAGTAAATGAAGGGAGGATTTCACTGCATAGAGCCAGGTACACCTTTTTTAATATGGTATATTAGAGAAACATTTCCTTTTCATTAAAGAAAGTAAAAATGTAATTATTTTACCTTTCCTTGTCCTTTAACAGACCCCAACCAGAAGGAATTCCCCAACCATGTGATAGTATTAGAAGCAACATTATTAGAATTAAAATTAGAAGAGGTAGGCATCAACCAGAAGAAATTTGCCAACTATGCGGCAGTATTAGAAGTATAACGATTACAAGCCTTGTCAGACCCCAGCTAGAAGAAATTTGCCAAACTTGTGGCAGCATTAGAAGCAACATTATAAGAATTAAAATGAAATGAGGTAGGCCAATTTGTTGAATGTCTTTTTTTTTTCTTTTTTTAAATTGGCGTGTGGTTAAAAGAATAGCTAATTTTTATGAGGTTTTGTAAAAAAAATTTGCCCATGGCAAAACTCAGAAATTCTCCGCAAATTCGACTAAGGCAAATTTTTCCGCCCATCCCTACTACTGTCATGGGAAGCTAGAGTCTTGGCTGGGGACCCTTCCAAATTACTATCTCAGTTGTATAACAACATTCAGTCCTCCCAACAAACTCAATATGACAAAAAAATGGCTGTCTTCTGTTTAGAGAAGAGCAAACATTTAACATTTTTTTTAAATGGTTCACATTTCTTTTTGATTTCCATAGTGCCCTTAAGGTCAACAGCAGTGGATGAAGCACTTTTGATTGCATGTCACCTCTACCGATTGGAAAAAAAATGGAAAGCACCATGCTTAAAGGAGAAGGAAACCCTTCCGGCACAAAATCCCAACCCCCCTCCCCCGTAGGCCCCCTCCCTCTTTTCCCCCCCAGCCTACTTCACGCTGGGCAAATGCCCCTAACTTGTTTCTTACCTCTTCTTCTAGGTCCTCTCCAGTGGAGTTCACAGGCACCATTCTTCTTCTTCCTGGATCCATCGGGGTCTTCTGGCGCATGCGCATTAGCAGGCATTTGCCCGTACGGATCTACTGCAAATGCGCCGAAGGGGGAAGATGGCGCCTGTTAACTCCACTGGAGAGGACCTCAAAGGGTTAAGTAACAAGTTAAGGGCATTTGCCCAGGGTGGGAGGTAGACCAGGGGAGGGGTTTTGTGCCAGAAGGGGTTCCTTCTCCTTTAAAGCAGACAATGCTCCTAATAAGCAAGTACTTACTCCATTCACAGGCCAGGATTTGTATTTGGGCCTCCCCTAGGTCAGAGGGTCCCCAGTAAGTATGCCCCCCCATGAGTGGCCGTAGCACTGGTGATTAGATGCACAGTAGCATGTCACCCAGTGCTTCTGATAATATTTCATCATGGTTGGGCACCCCTAAAATCTTGCCCCCCTAGGCTAGGGCCTTTGTGGCCTTGCCCCAAATCTGGGCCTACCCATTCGACAAAGAGAATCCTGATGACCCCAGTATCTCCTTCCAGCACATCCAACTTCTTAGCACTCTGCTTTGTTCCCTGATTTCCCCAATTTCATCATGGCTATACACATAACTTCAAGAGGATACTGATAATTTTCCCCATGCATGCATAACATAAATTACTCAATGGGTAAATTACCTGGAAAAACAACGGATCATTACAGAATTAGTACTGTGAGTAACAATAACTGTATAAAACAGTATTATGCTAATGGCATTTCAAGCAGTTATTACAAATTAAATGTGCATGTGCTGCTGTAAAATTGATAATGTGCTTCTTTTTGGCCTAATTTACTACTTGTGCTCCTCTTGATTCTTTTATATTTAATTTATATTTTATGCAAAAATAAAGACCTTAATCAGAAACAGCCACAAAGGAAATTAAGGAAATAAATGCAGAACGTGAAGAGGAAAAAACGAGGACACAAAGGCATGGCGAAGGAAGAAAGAATGGCGATGAATAGGAATAAAACATTTAATGCATGTTTCTGAAATGCATTGTATTGAATACAGAAGACACTGAAATTATTACTGTGGATTTGCCAGGGAATCGTTTATTATGTTGCCTGGTCTATTAAGCAACTGAACTGTAATATAACTGTAAAGAATTAGAAATCGAATTGAATTGTTATCTTCCTGCTTGGAAAAAGTCTCATTCTGCTGCCACACTATCTATTCTCTGGAGGCCTATTTTTTCCGATGTATGGTGCACCTTCAGCCCAAGAAATCAGCTCTCAAGAATAATTATGCTAATTTATTTGTGAGCTACAGAAAATTGTTAAGGTCATTTGGCAGAGATTGAAATTTTCCTTTTCCCCACCATTTCTGAGCACTGCATTTTAATCAAACCTGAGCCAAGCTTTCCTGTTATAATAATTAAAGTGATGATCATGGGCACAATAGCAATCCTTCGGAAACATTAGCCATCAAGGGTATGTATTGCATGAAAAATGACTCATTTGCTTCCCACAACACCATTAACATTACAGTATTTTCTTGTACCAATGCATCTGGACAAGATTACCTAGGAATACTTTCTAGCAGATATGCTAGATATGTAGGAGATGAAAGAGTCTATGTATGATACAGACATTAATAAGTATTTCCAGACTAGCACCAGATGACAGTGATATGGTATTTTTATTGGTCACGTCAATGATGGTTATTTAAATTCCTAGGGACAAGAAAAAATAATGGAAATCGTTAAAAACTGCAGCCAAAAATTAGAACATAGCATTTTGTATAATAAATGAAAATGTCATTCTAAGCAATGTGAGTTAACATTTTCAAGTTTTGAATTTGTTTTTTTTCTGGAAAAAAAAATTCTAGAAAACACACCCATTGGCTACAATGCATTTGGCTCAAGAAGAAGACACAAAAAAGTGGAGTCAATGGGGGAATTCACAAAAGTGTCGGTAAAATAAGTAACCCAGAAGTGGCGGTCGACAAATTTGTAAAATGACGTACAAACGGCAAATTCACAAAGGCAGGTGTTACCATCTCTGTATGTCTCGTAAGTCCAACAATTTTCTAAAATGTCATATATCTTTTCATCGTACAGATGACATTTTACACGACATTTTAAAGACATTTTACAAGACATTTTAAAAGACAATTTGACCGACATTTTCATTTTGGAGAGCCTAATGTGTCCGAAAAATAGTCAGCAAAAAAAATGAGTTTACGAGTAATTCATAAAAATGTCGGGGAAAGTGGCGCCGAAAAAAACCACGGCCACTTTTCACTACACTATTTCAAAAGTGTCGTATATGTCGGAAAATTAATGGAGAAATGCTCTGTGAATTTGTCATCTGTTGCTACGACATTTTAAAGATATTTTAAAGACATTTTTTCCTTCCGGACACTTTTGTGAATTCCCCCCATTGACTCCATTGCACAGTGTCGGACTGGGCTGGAGGGTGACTGGGAAAAAAACAGGTGAGTGCCAGTCTTCATGGGCCCTGCTCCACTGCCAGGATCCGGACCCACTCTTGCTCCCAGACCCAGGCTCACTACTGCACCCATACCGTCCCCTCATCCTGCCCAGACCATCACCTCTTCTCACCTTGACCGTCCCATCTGCCTGCCTGGACCATCCCCACACCCTGATCAAAGGAGGAAAGGGAGGTAAAAATTTATGGGGTACGTGGGAGGGGGAAGCCAGGCCCTTGAAACCAGCCCCAGTCCGACCCTGCCAATTCATTTGACACAATAAAAACTGCTGCAAAAATAACATCCATCCAAGGCATTTGTTGAAATTGCAGAAAAATGTCATCACTAATTTTTCTCATTATTTTCATTATTTGGCCACTGATCATTTTCCTTTGTCCAAGTAACTATGTAATTTGGAGAAAAGAGGTGCTATCCCCAAATATTGTGTGGGGAGACTACCATATGAAGGCTTTACATTGGAGAATGTATAATTATATATGAATATATAGTAGATTGTTTCTTTTTGGGGGAGGCTAAGCTTCCATAAATCTCCATTATTTTCAACCTACGTATTAACATCCATGCAACCAATCTCTTTCCTACTTGGCAAACTCAATACTGTGTGTTTCATGTGGTCCTGTAAGTAGCCCAAGGGGTGGTTCAGTTTTATTTTTTGCTAATAGAGAGTTCACACTGTTTTTGTTTTATTTAAATCCCTAAACCCTGATAAATAGATGCCCCCATATGTTTTGTTAAGAAAATGATTGCAATCAAGCTTTGTATTGGTACCAATGCACATCTAATATTATTGTAAGGTGAGTAGAGTGATTCACCAAAAGGGCTGATCTCTTGAATTGGAATTCAAGCACAAGCACACTTTGCTGTATGTTAGGTCAGTTGGGTGAACATACAGCATCATGTTTAGTTGCTTTGTGTTGTCCAACTGATTGTTGATTGGTACAATCGCTTGTACGGTTTGGTATTTCCAGCAGTAAATCTTTGTAGAGAAAATGTTTCAATGTGATGTCTTACCTGACACATGGTTACAGTTATAACTGGCAATGGCACTTCTCCGTGCTTAGTAGTGACCCCTATTTTCCAGAAACCTTGTACAGGGTAAGAAGAAGCAAATTACTATATTTTATGCCTCTACTAAGATCTTGAAAATTAAGGGGTGATTTATCAAAGTGTGAATTTGAATTTTTTTATAAAAGTTAAAAAAAAATCTAATGTGAAACTTCTGCATCTAAGTTAATGTAGAAGTCAATGGGAGCTGTTCTAGGCAAAGTTCAAGCCATTTTTCAACTAGACATTTTTGAGTTTTCTTGAGCTTGTAAACTCACAAATTCAAGTTTTAAGTTTTTTTAAGCCTATCAAATCAACAACTCTCAACTCAAATTGAGGTATTTGCATTTTTTCCACAATTGTATTCAATCAAGTTATTTATATTTGAGTTTACATCTGCATTCTTTACATTCGAGTTTATTCAAAGTATAAAAAACCTCTAAAATCACACAAATTTCTAATTGTGATAAATAGTAATGGACATCCCTATCTCAAAAAATTCTTCTGAAAAGATGAAAAATAATGCAAATGGAACAATTTTGAAAAAAAAACATTAGGTTCCCTATAGAGCAAAGGCCGATGGTGTGTAATATAAACCATCATGCCATGTGCAGAATTTTTCATTTAACTTCATTTTATTTTCAAACACTCTGCCAGTGCCAACTGCCAGTTGACAATTTTGTTGATGCATATTGGCACCGTCCCACCTCTACTTGAGTGCACTACGCACTAATGAACATAAAACAGCTGGGTGCGACTGGCCAATCTCCCAAATGGCAGAGTCAAAACGCAGCTGCACTGATGAGAAGGAAGACTTGGAAATTTGACATTTGATAGCTCAATTTTCAAAGGGTAGAATTTGGAAAACACAACATAAATTGCAAAAAAAATAAAATAATGCAGAACGTTATATTTCCATCTTACACAGCAGGATCAGAGAATTAAAAGTAATATTCTGACACAGGCCTAGTCAACTCTTCACCGACTATGAGCTGGTCAAAGTCATATTGTTGCCAGTTTTCCAAACTTTCTAGCAACATCTCAATTTTAGAAATGGCTGAATTTTTTTTTCACCGTAAGAATTATATTATAATGGCTAATTCAGAAACAGGATTATTTTTTATTTTCCCTTTTTCTTGTTGATAAAGAAATTCAGGAATGATAGCAAACACTTGATACAAAATATGAATTTAGAACTTGCTAAATAAAAACTCCCCCATGTTCTTTTCATTCCTTTGGATTTTTTAAAATGTATCAAGTGGCTAGTTAAATAAATACAATTCTAAAAATCCTATAGAATAAATGGAGTGAGTTTTTATTTATTTATCAAACTCTAAACTTACATTTTGAATAATCTTAATTGAAATACTTTTTCCGAGTGGAAAAAATGGTAAAAAGGTGGAGGAGTAGGTTAATTAGTAAAACTTAGCTTCTTGTTGATGATATCAAATGAATCAAATTTAATATTGAACATAATGTGCATGATTCCATAGACATTACAATATCATTCATGCACAGGGGCCAGTACTCATTGACAGGTAAGTAATGATATCTGAAACAACTAGAAGAAGGTTCCTATTTTGAAGAACATACAATAATAACTTCTCGGTATGTTTTAAAACCAAAAACAATTATTTCAGCAAACTGTGCTTTGCCAAATCATTTACAACTTCAAAAATGCAGACAAGAAAATGTGTACTTTTTACAGGTATGGAATCCTCTATCCAGAAAGCTCCAAATTACGGAAAGGCCATCACCCATAGACTCCATCTTAATCAAACAATTCAGAATTTTAAAAATGATTTCCTTTTTCTCCGCAATAATAAAACGAAAGATGATCTTCCTATAGTTTCCAAATAAGAGATCCTACACCTGTATAATTATATACTGTGCAGCTGTAAGTATGACTTTAAAACATGTCTGAAACAAAGATTTTTTATTGCACTATAATACATATACTGTGGGTTGTATCTCATTCCGTCCCCTGTACCAACTGTTTGGATTATTTCTTTTTTTTCTCTCTCTTTTTGGTTCTGCCAAGTGAGCTATTGATTTTTGCATCAAGTAACCAGCAAAATGTAATAGATTTTGTCTGTTCCACTGAGATACTGCGACCTTGTTTCTTGTGAAGTTGATTCTCTAATTAATGTTCTACAGATTTCCTTGTAATATGCATCAGAATAAAAAGCAGGCCAGCCTTCCTATTAACACCTTTCTATTCAGTAGGAGCAAACCATTCAATATTCATGGGAGAGACTGGAAGCAGCTAACAAGGGGTGCTAGTGAAACCAATTGCTGCACTGAGGCCGCAGTCAGACTGGAGGCTTTTTCATCTGGATCTGATGTGATTTTTTGGATAAAATAATTGCAGTTTTCTATTTATATTCTGGTCACAGCATCCAGAGTATTTTAGCCTCTTCCATTTGGGTCTGGGCAGGGATTGTTCCGAGAAAAAATATTTAATAAATGATAAAATTGAGCCGATTAATCAATAATTATGCAAATCCATTCCTTTCTGTAACTATTGCAGAACTTCATATATTGATATATCCTGACTGTTTAGCTGTAGCCCTATAGATATTCGCATGCTTTGATTGGCTAAAGATTATTAAAGGAGTGGTTCTCCTTTATTACATTTTAGAAATAAAAATAGATACAGTTATTTAAATCATATGTTCTGCTACCTGTAAAAGTAGTGTTGCATAGATCCTTGGTCTCTTCTCTCTGCCCAAACCAGTGGGATCGCCACTATCTTGGCTGTATAAAGTCCTATCCCTGTCACAATGACCTTACAAGCAGTAGAGTAAGAAGTGGATGAACTGCAGGAATAGAACGCTACTGCACATGCTTCAGTCATTGCATATATGTGATCTGACGCAATTCAGCCAATTAGTTCATTGAAGGGGCAGGCACAGTAGTGAGCAAATTGTAATTTTTCATGGAGTAACAGGCAACTTTGGGTCATAAAATCTTCGTATTATTAAATGCATTAAAGGGGTTGTTCACCTTTGAGTTAACTTTTAGTATAATGTAGAGAGTGATATTCTGAGACAATTTGCAATTGGTTTTCATTTTTTATTATTTGTGGTTTTATAGTTATTTAGCTTTTTATTCAGCAGCTCTCTAATTTGCAGTATCAGCAATTTGGTTTCTAGGGTACAAATTACCCTAGCAACCCTGCATTGATTTGAATAATAGACTGGGATATGAATAGGAGAGGGACTGAATAGAATGATAAGTAATAAAAAGTGGCAATAACAATACATTTGTAGCCTTACAGAGCATTTGTTTTTTAGATGGGGTCCATTTGAAAAGTGCAAAGAAACAGAAGAAAATTGCAAATAATTAAAAAACTATGAAATATAAATAATGAAGACCAATTGAAAAGTTTCTTAGAATTGACCCTTCTACAATATACTAAAAGTTAACTTGAAGGTGAACCACCCCTTTAAAACAAATCAAACATCCTCAGTAGAGTAACAAACATCACACTTAACGTGATTCGTGGCTTTACGCCACTTCCTCAATGCTTCCGAGGCGTTTGTTACTCTTCTGCGGATGTTTGATTGGTCATTCCTCAGTGAGTAAGTGGATGAGTGCTCTCCCCTATGTGTTCATGTTGCACAGTAGCGAGCAACGCTACTTATTTTTATTTAGAATTAGCTCAAATCCAAAAATACACAATCTAAAACCTGTCGATGTCATGTAGAAGTCAATGGTAGAGGTCCCTTGAAGCATTTGGAGATGTAAATAGCCTTCATGGTGTTCATGTTTTTTTTTTGGACGGGTTTTCCCGAAAACTCAAGAGATTTCTTAGAGGAACTCAATTCATTTGTGTTTTTGGGTTTCGGGATTCAAAATCGCAGAATTTGGTTTTTCCTATTTGAGTTTTTTCATAAATAAGATACCATTCGAGTGAGTGTGAGTTCATTCAAGGTATAAAAAACACTAACCCCCATATGTAATATAATGAGATAAGTTTGTTCAGGAGCAGTAACCCATAGCAACCAATTAGATGTATGGATTTCAACATGTGACCAGTAAATTCTACCTGCTGATTGGTTGCTATGAGTTACTGCCCCTGGGCAAAGTTTCCCTTTGATAAATAACACCCTAAATGATTTTCTGCAATATTTACATAAAATAATGGATTTGCATAAATATTGAATAATCGACTCCATTTTTAAAATGTATCATAAATTTAGAACATCATTATACTCGGAACAGCCTATTTGAAATATCACCCTTTTTTCCGAATGACCCACTAAATTCTTACAAGGGCTTATTTCCGTGTGATGAATGATTCATAAAATGACCTCATGGTTTAGGTATTAGGGTCTATTTCAGTAACTTTATGGAAAAAGCCCTCAGGATAGAATTAGGCATTTGCAAACCTTATACGTGGCAAAGACAAATTAGGCCACGAGGCTTATTAAACAGGTAGCAAACAGGGGGTAATGTCAGAGAGTTTTATCTGTGTCACACACTAAGTTTTACCATGGACAATCATCTTGGAGAACATAATGTATTTTATGACCTCGGCACTGTCTCATTGCCACATTTCTTTTACAAGGTATAATGTACAATCAGTATGCAAAGTCAACTAGCCCCCAGAGTCCCTAACTCAACTCTTATATATCTTGTGTGGTTGAGGAAATGCCCATTGGACAAGTTTACTGTCTCTTCAATAGCATTGTAGATTCTAGGTAATTTAAATCTTCCTTCCTTTAATTGCTCCATTAAAATCCCTGGTATTCCGGAATGTTACCTTCCCGCTGCATCGTGTGGTTAATTAGAGTGGATATAAATGAAACCTGGTGAAGGGTCTGACAATCCAACAGTCTCCTAATTAAACTGTTTGATGTCCCTCTCTCTGAGAATGTGTTGAGGTAATTTAGAAAGTAATAGGTGACTGGTGAAAGTACAGAATTGCAGTCAGAGAAGCCTAATACATCTCTTCCCTGCTCAAGGATCTTCAACAAAACTTCTCTGATTTAGAGAAAATAGACCATTAGTCTGAAAGCCAATTGCCTACCACATTAGTGACAGTCAGGGAGTAATCAAGAAATGTCCTAATTTTAAATTATATTGATTGTCACAAGGAGGTATAAAGCTGTACCTTGTAGGCAATTTTGCAACATTCGTTGGTGTCCAAATTCTAATAATGTATTGGGCAGGTAAGAGCAGTCATTGCCTTTTGGCCAATGATCACACACAGGCTCCAATGGTGGTCAGCCAAGAATAATTTGATTTTTCAGAGACTGAATGTGACCTAGAACCCACTATCAGCATAGTGGCCCCCACTCACAAACTGATGAATGGCCAATATGCCAGACAGAACGCAGTCCTGTTGCTCCATCTTTGGCCAGCTAGTTGGAATTAATGTATGACCTGTGTCTCATACATGTTTTTTTTACACTTGCCTATGATTGCTTGCATGATTCCTGACTTTACTAACCATACATCGTCCAGATAGAATGTTTCCTCTCTTACTGGGTTGCCTAGCATGCATATAAAAAATTCAACTCTACATATTTATGCTTACATATAAAAATGATTCTATCATAAATAAAAGTGAAAAATCACAGAAAGGTGAAGTCAAATATGGCAGACCCAAACCCCAGGGGGAGTGACTGGATTCCTGTCTAGGAGTGCTCTTCTTTGGGCCTGGCCCTCAGCTACTCTGGTGCAACCAAGACTTACCACACAAGAACCAGATAACAGGAGCAGAATTGTGAGATACACTCACACAGGGGGCAGGAACAGGTAGCAGGAGTTGAAGGAATAACAATCACAGGTTACAGAGTACCTATGACCATGCACTCTTGACCTATCAGTGCAGAGCAGGAGGTCATATGGCCAGAGTAATGGCTTACAATGATCACCTGTGACCAGATTAGCATCAGCTGACTTTACCATGCCTACCAGGAAATACAAGAATACCTATAGGAGTGAACCAGGACCCTATCAGTCTGCTCATATAGCACTGCAGTATAAGAGTCTGCACAGCAAGCTGCAGGTCATTTGTTGAAATCCAGGCTGTGGTGTTACAGGTGATTTCCGCACAAAGAACTTTTGGCTAAATTTATGAACTTTACATAAAAAAATGCTTCTTGTTTTGGAGAACCTGCCTTACCTCATTTTTCTCGTGTTCCTTATCCATATTGTATGCTCACTTTTTGATCTAAAATAATTTCAGAAAAAGGAAACCAAAGAAGACAGGGGTGGAGCCAGCTATTCTAATTATAACCTTTAGGAAAACTTGAGAGAGCAAGAACATGGATTCTGTTAATCCTTTTAAAAGGGGCTTGGTTGATGTTTTGGACACACATAATATCAAAGGCTCTTTTGATACTAAACTCTACAGTTAGTATAGCTATGGGCATATACGGTTTGTGTGAAAGAATGGAGGTGTGTGTGTGTGTTTGCTGGGGTTCAACTTGATGGACTTTGTCTTTTTTTAAACCCAATTGAACTATGTAAGTAACTATGTGTCACGAACGCCGCCCGGAGCATTTCCAGGAGCTCCGGGCGGCGCGTCTGTCTCC
>CM044435.1:119623602-119642318 GCA_024363595.1 Xenopus borealis | reverse complement strand
GGTCGATAAATGAAAGCCGGAAGCCCGGCTCAGGCAGTTACAGTTGGAGGGAGGGCGGGTGCCTTCAATTACCTTGGAACCTTCCTTTTAGATGAAGACAAGCATTATGTTCCTTGTTACAAAATTCCTTTGAAACCAGAGCTTATTTGGCAGTGCTTCTTTTATTACTGTAGTGTGAAGTAACTGTTGAGATCATGTGCTGGTGGTTGGTTCAATCTATGTTTTTCAAGAATGCCTGCACTGTGTATTTTAGGGTAACAAGTAACGACGGGCCATGTCACTGCACAAAAGATACATGGAATAAATTTCTGTCCCAGATAATAGCTCTGAAGGGGTAAAAGGAAGTTGCAATTGGGGACAGATTTACTAAGGGTCGAATTCGAGGATTAAAAAACCCTTGAATTCGACCATCGAATTTTAAGGGAATTAAAATCCTTCAAATTCAAATATTGAATTCAAAGGATTTTACCGCAATTCAATCCATCAAACGATCGAATAGTAAATATCGAACGATTCAAACGCTTTTAACCAATCGATCTAATTTTTTTATTTGATCAAAAATAGATAAAACCAATTCTGTAGGTTCAATCTGGCGAACTAGACAGGCGAATAAAAAATTAAAGGGCAAGTCATTTGACGGTTGAATATTCGAATATAATCTTATGCAAATTATTCAAACCATTTGTTTCGATCGAATTTTCATAATTCGATGGTCGAAGTGGTCTTCAAAAATAATCGAAAGTTCAAATTGAATCTTTTTGAAAATTCGATCGAATTTCGAATCATTCATGTGAATTTGATAAATCTGCCCCTTGATCTCCACGCCACTGGCCTTGTTCTCCTAGTTTAAATAGTAGTAGTTCTCTCTTTGCACGCCAAGAGTAAGGTGGCTCTAACAAATTGCTGTGGATAATATTCATTTCTTCACCTTCTCCATCTTAGTTTATAAGCGTACTTTCATATTTATTCCTTTGCCCTCTCGACAGTCCTACATGCCCCAACAGGGAAATGTGTTTATTTGACTTTGCCACACGATGGTGTGTTGTAAACTTTTAATTGCATCACAAAGTGTCCTTTGCTGAGTATGGCCAATTAGCTTTAATAGAATGGAGATCAGTCATATCAGAGGACTATAAATTAAGCCATTAGTAGTATTTATTCATCTCTCTTCTGCCGTTTAAGAGCAGCTTCAATAATGCTGACGTCTCTTCTTCTCCATTTGCAGGTAAAAGGCAATTTTTAATAAGACGTACAACCTCATTAGCTCACCTAATAATATGAATCATTATCTTTATAAAAATGTCATTGTTTTCAGTGGTAGTCGGGCAGATAATGACACCTACTGGTTATAAATGTCAGTTCTTTATCAGTCTCTAGAAGTCTCTAGCCCCCCCCCTTTAGCTCCTAACAAGGTTAAAGACAAAAGACAAAATGGTAACAACAGTCATCCTGATATAGTTTTAGGATGTTTGAAACTAGTAAATAAAAATGAATCCACCAGTTTTTACTTGGCCTTCACACTAGATCTATTGCTTTGAGTCCTCATTGGGATCAAGAGATACCATCTTGCCAAAAAAGAAAATCACAAGTCCCCAAATGATATATGTGCAAATCATTGGTTAATCTTCTATATACACTTATGTACCAATAGAGAACATGCTGAAAAATCAACAGTTTTTACAACTGCGCTGTAAGGAACAACCCCAGGATGCTTTGCAGTCATTTTGGTACAGTTGTAGGATGATTTAAAATGGTACATAAGCGTTCGCCCACCAGGCTTTACTTAACTTCAGAAAAGAGTACCCATTGTTTTAGGGGGTAGCCTCACACGTTGGAAATATCTATACCAGAGGAAATAAGAAGCCATCTTGGCCAAAAATCACAAGACCCCGATTTATGATAAGTTGCATTCAAAGAGAGGGCATGCCGTAAAGTCAATTGTTATTAGAATTGAATTATAATGAACTACCAGAAGCAAAGAATACCCTACGTAGAGCTCTTGGAGGTGGCTCACGTCAGACTCCCATGATCCATACATTGCGATAAGTTGGTGGTCATAGGTGGAGGGTGACTTTTTTAGTTGGCCATACACAGACTTCTTACATGGGGATATGTATAATAATTATCAACCCAACAATCACTCACAGTTCCCACTGCCTTCAGTGGGAACAGTGCCAAAACACAAGGGAGTGCATTATCCAGTGAATACCCTCCGATTTACAAGTAGAGGTATGGAACCTGTTAACCAGAATGCTCAGGACCTGGGGTTTTCCAGATAATGGATCTTTCTGTAATTTGGATCTTCATACCTTAAAGGGCAGATTTACTAAGGGTCGACTTGTCGAGGGTTTTTAGCCCTCGAATTTGACTGGTGAAAATTTGGTGAATAAATATCGGTTTTGAGCAGGTATTCGACAGAATTGTACGATCGAACGATTCCACTAAAAAGTCGCAAAAAAATATTTGAATATTCTGCAAAAAAAAAAAATCTACTGCGCCAGATTGAACCTACCGAATTGTAATAGAAGCCTATGGGAAGCCCCCCATAGGCTTCTGAGGCCATTCGAATATCATTCATACGATCGGAGCGTTCAATCGTTCGAATCATACGAATTTTTCGGACTCTCGAAGGAAATTTCATGATTTTTTCGTGAAATCAAACGATCGGTATTCGATCGTACAAATTCATCGAGAAAAGGGATAGCAAGCAAAATGATAGCCTCAAACAATTCGATAAGCATTCGATGGTCGAATACTTATCGAATTGCGAATTTGGTCGAGCTAATCATGGGGAATAATAGTAAATTTGCCCCTTAATGTATGCTATCAGTCATCTCCAGGACATTTTACCATTAGAGAAATAAGTAATGGAATCACCACAGTCATTTTATACAATGGGAGTAGTGGCCATGTACCAAGCACATCATACTAAACTAAATGTTGTGAGTACCGACTTCCCAAGTACATTATATTTTATATTATATCATATATAGTGAAAGGCAGTGGATAATTTCGTAACAGGCATATTATTTATACAGTGAGAGGCAGTGGGCACTGACAACCCCCAGTATAGTGAGTATTGGTACACCAGGCACATTACCTAATGGATGCAGAAGCATTATGGTTAGATGCATCCAGGGTAGCCAGTTTCATTTAAAAGGCCTCCTGAACACTGGGTAACATATATGCTGTGCAATTTGTATGCACTGTATTGTAAGCAACGTAGGATACATGCAATGTTAATCCCATCTATCTGAACTGATAACCTCAGTGAAATCATAGGTTAAGTGCAGTGCCAGTTTCTTGTAGAAGATCCTTAGTACATGTATTAGGCAACTTTGTGTATAATACCCACAGAATATATATCAGGATGAATTAATAGTGTGTTCAGCATTAACTCTTGTGTTGCCCATACATTTTACTCTGCTGTACACACCTATCACCCTTTCCTTTTTGGCAGCTATGTATTTATAGCTTCTAATGTGCATTCAAACCAATGTTAAATCCACATGGGATGGGTTTTAGTTAAAAAAAGATCAGGATTTGCTATGGCATGAACATGGTTAATGCTGGAGTGGTGGAAGAAGCTACAATGCCACAAGTACATAAAGGCTGGAAGATTAGTCTAACTAAAGGTTGTTTTTATGAGAGAAAGCAGCAAAAATAGTGGTTTCATAAAAAGATTACCAAAGTATTTGCATCCTTAAGGTCTGAAACTGGCATTATTTAAGACAACTCAGGGTAGTGTAGAGCTGAATACCATTGATTATTTGTATAGGAGTACATATTAGAGTCCGGCATCGGGTCAGGTATATGTAGAATACCAGCAAAGTGGTCAGGTTTTGGGTAAAAAGTCCCTACATGTATAGGAATACATATTAGAGTCCAGCATCAGGTCAGGTATATGCAGAATACCAGCAAAGTGGTCAGGTTTTGGGTAAAAAGTCCCCAAGTCCTTGGTTATGCGGGCAGTCCACGGGTAACCTGGCTTGATCCCTCTCTTGTGGTTCTTCCAGTTTTATTTGGGAAGATTGGACACCTGAGTGACGTCACTGCTGGTCAAATTTGACATCACTTCTGGTTTCTCATGTCCCCAGGGTCGGAATGTTTAGTTGCCCTATTGCAGGTTAGGTAGTGAGAACATATGGGTCAAATTGCGGGTTGGGATTCGAGTTGTAGATATGGGTCAGGTATCAGTTTTAAAAAATGTACCCGTGTAGGACTCTAATATGTGTCCCCAGTGGTCCTTATCTTGCAGCTGGGAGGCATGCCACCCCTAAGAACTTGCCACCCCAGGCCCAGGCCTTTGCCGGGCCTGTCAGTGTCAGCAGCAGAAATGGTATAAATTTAAGAGATCTCTATGACATCTCCTCTCCATCTTTCCATATTTTGGATATTTATATTTATATTGGATATTTATACAAAAAAAATCACATAATAATTAAATAAACCCAATAGGGTGGTTTTGTTTCCAATAAAGATTAATTATATCTTAGTTTGGATCAAGTACAAACTACTGTTTTATTATTACAGAGAAATAGGAAATCATTTTTAAAAATTAGGATGGAGTCTATGTGAGATGGACTTCCCATAATTTGGAGCTTTCTGGATAGCAAGGTTTTTAGACAACAGATCTCATACCCGTATTTCTGTTTTACACCTTTGCCTTAAGCCTCCATCTTGTAATGTTCTATGTGTGTCCTTTACAGATCAACAATGAGCAAAAATAAAGTGTGAGTTCCAGATGTAACAAGAACAAGTGTAGGAGTAAATCAAAAACTGTCTTTTCATTGGCTCAGCCGAAAGCAACAGTCTGTGATAAATTAAATGGCAGTGTTTAGTTCTGGGATTATCCAAGCGCACGTATTCTTGGAAAATATTTTTATTTATCAATAAAACCATTATTTCATTGCTTTAAATGCAGGTGGCTTGGTAAAATATACATTTAAAGAAACTTTCAGTGTTCAGGGGTATAGTTTTCCTTTATTAATGTATGTGAAAAACAGATTGCTACACTTTAATGCATCATTATTATATTTCCTGCATTTAGTCCCAATGAACACAGCATAACTACAGTGAGATTACATTTAAAGTCATAACCATAAATCTGAGCACGCTCGTCAGATGAGGTTGCCTTCAATGCTGCAGCTGGAAGTTGTAAACTTGCAATTAGTTTTAACAGCACAGCAGTAAAAGGATTCAATTAGAATTTGACCAGTTTTTAAATGACTCGTGTAAGTGAGTTTGTGTGACCCCTATGTGTCTTGATCTGCAAAGGTATAATATCTATGGGGTCAGTGTGCAGCCCAAATACAGAACTGGAACATGTTACACCTTTAGGCTGGTTCAGTAAGTTCAATAAATAAAAGATGGCATTTTAAACCAAATTCATTTTTAAGGTTTAGTTCTCCTTTAAGGAATGGCCCAATATTCCCAGGTAAAATGGCTGGAGCTCATCTACCTCTCTTCCCCTCCTAAGTGATATACCTGTGCCTTGTGCTGGTTGGGGGGTACAGGATTCCCACAGTGGCGTAACTACCAGGGGTGCAGAGGGTGCAATTGCACCAGGCCCCCCCCTTGGGGCCCACCAGAGCCACAATAATGGTTATGGCAGGTGGTTATGTAGGGGGAGATTTTACAGCACACGTGCTATCAACACTCCAGCATGGGATTTATAGAGTTAAGGGCCCAATAGGGGGGGCCCAGGTGCCCATCCTGCGCCAGGGCCCACCAGGGAGTAGTTACACCACTGGATGCCCAAAACACAAATGAGAAGCATCATGAGTCGCTTTGCACCCTTGAGTATTGAGGTGGACATCTTTGTTGTCCGCCAACACCAGGGCAAGGAATTCTGTTTCCCCTAAGAAACAATTTGTGCTCTGAAAAGGACAATTTTAATATCTAGACTTTTGGGATGCTTTCCAAATAGTTTAGTTTTCACCATTGTAGAAGTACCATGTATTTCCTATTCCAAATGTCATTCTAAATGCTATCTCTGGTCCATAGTGACATAAAGTGAATGTGCCAACCTGACTACTAACCTATGTACTAGGGCAGTAGAGATGGTTCAAAGAATTACATCTCAATTTTTACATTCCTTTTACCAAATGCCATATTATTTCATTCAGTTTTCTGCATTTTACCTTTCTTTTTCCCAGTATCCCACTAGGTGCTTTATTTATGGTTGCTCAGCTGTCTTTTTTTTTTCCAAAGGTATTTTCAACCTTTCTTGCTTTCCAGTTGAACCCAATTCTTAAATGTTAGAGTTGATATTAGGAGAGGGTAGACAGAGACACAGAGACTTGCAATAAAGACATATTTATGTTTATATCTACAATATCCAGCCTTTGGTCCTAGCTACTGTACAGATTCCATCTGGAGAACTCTGATTCCAAAAGGAAACATGGGAACCCCTTATGTGATTTGTTCATTACTGTCAATGTGTTAGGCAAGTTTGTCAACTGCCCGCCCAATGACATGCACCCATGATGCACATGGAGCCTGTAATCATCACCAGCATTTGTTTCCATTACATTTGGCATAGGAGGGGGCTAAAGATGTATTTACATTTTTAACTTTGACCAATATAAAATCAATTTTATCTTGTTTTTGGCCCTGTGGAGTGTCGGATAGACCTGCTTTTTCTTAGCAATTTTGGATTCAGCCGAAACCCCCGAATCCTTCAAGAAAGATTCGGCAAAATACCGAACCGAATCCGAACCCTAATTTATATATGCAAATTAGGGGTGGGAAGGGGAAAACATTTTTTACTTCCTTGTTTTGTGACAAAAAGTCATGCAATTTCTCTCCCTGCCCTTAATTTGCATATGCGAATTAGGGTTCGGATTCGGTTCGGCTGGGGAGAAGGATTCGGCTGAATCAGAATCCTGCTGCAAAAGGCCGAATCCTGGCCGAATCCCAAACCAAATCCTGGATTTGGTGCATCCCTACTTTTTATATTATACAATTTGGTTTTCCGCTCCCCGTGGCTGAGGGGCTGGGGCTGGTGCGCCTGTAGGGGGCTAAACCCAAGAATTCAAAAAGTCCCAGTTGTATTATACTTTTTTTTCTCTGTTCTTTTATAGTTTAGGACATCAGAGCAATACCAGTTATGGCACCATGGTAGTTAAAGGGTTAAACAATATACTTTGTATTGGTGCAGAAATGTATATATCTAGTTGTAAGCCACTCGGAAATGAGTTTCATATTACCCCAGGGAAGTAGCCATGCAGCCTGCACATCAGAGGGAACATTTTAATCCAGACTGTACACTCATTTTCATGGACTGGCACATTGCGTCATTTTATCAGTGAATTATACTCCTTCCGGCTCATCGACCCACCGCAGAGTCAGCTGCCTTGAGCCTCAGTATTGTACAACATTAGAACACCAATCATTAGAAATAGACATCTTTTTAAACACATTATTTCTGCCTGAACATAACTTTGCTCTACCAAGTCGGGCTTTGATTTCTTCTTGGCTGCAAATTCATATCTATTAATAGGTTCTCATGTTTCCGCACGTGGAAATATAATGGTTTTAGTGGAATCGGTTGGAGCGGAGGGACTATAAGGACTTCTGACTTCTAAGTCAACTAGTTGATGTACATTAATATCTGCTTAATTAGGTACTTCGCTGACGTGATCGTTGGCTACAAATAGAAAATAGAAAACTTTGGATCAAATATAGTACATGATATAAACCAGAAATCTACAGCCACACATGTGCACTTCAGGAAAAACTCAACCTCACCTGACTCAAACCTGCAAAACCTTAAAGGAAAACTATACCCCCCGAACAATGTAGGGCTCTATAAACAGATATTGCATTAAACAACTCATATGTAAAACCCTGCTTCATGTAAATAAACCATTTTCATAATAATACACTTTTTTAGTAGCATGTGCCATTGGGTAATCATAAATAGAAAATTGCCATTTTAAAAAATAAGGACAGCCTCCTGGGATCCTAGGATCCAATGGTGCACACAAACATACCAAATAAACTATAAAGTTAGGTCACACGAGCCAATTAACAGACAGAGTTCTGTCTTTTGCTTCAACAATTCTTCCCTTTACAGTTAGAGTTGAAATATTTCTGGTCAGGTGATCTCTGAGGCAGCACACAGATCATCACGAAATGGTGGTTCAAGGCAAGAGCTGTAAAAGGGCAATATTTACTTAACTATATATACTAGGTAGGTAAGATTATTTAATATGTCACTTGATTTGATATAAACTATCTGTTGCTCAAAAATTCATTTTCGGGGTATAGTTTTCCTTTAACCCACACCTGACCCTAGCCCATAAAGTGAAGCCATTGTAGGACCCGTACCCAACTCGTACCTACATCTTCTTGCTCTCTAAACTACTTCTGTGTGTGGAGCAGAGGAGGAGTGTACTTCTCCTGGTCTGACCAACAATGTTTTGCCAAATTTCAACAAGAACACACCCAGCTGATGCTCAATTCACAGTTCATGATGGGGTTCAGGTCAACATGCTCATCACAACTCTGTATGGTATTTCATTAAAGGACAAGGAAAGGCAAAGAAATAAAGTCCCATTTTTACTTTCTTTAATGAAAAATAAATCTATCTCCAATATACTTTGATTTAAAAAATGTGTACCGTATGCAGTGAAATTCTCCCTTAATTTAGTGCTGTGGATAGGAATTTTCAGACGGTCCCTAATTTCCGACAAGGAAACAATCATACTTATGAACAGCAGGGGGAGCCCCTACCTTACTTACCAGCCATTCAGAAGTCCTGGATCATTGCTGCTATTGACAAGCAGAAACTTTAGGCTGGTTAAAATGGTGCAGTATATAAAATATGGCAAAAGTACTCACTAATTCTTCAGCTCTCCTGCAATCTCACTTTCACCAAAATACAACAGTGTCCCACATCTCTACAAATCTACATGGAACCAACACTACTAGAATTATAACCCTGACTTCCCTTCCAATGATGTGAAATATCTCTTCCATGCTTGCACTCTAATGACTAGTGAAGGGCCAATCTGATGACGAAATGCATTAAACTCTATGGGCGTCAAAATTAGTTTGACACGCAAAATTTTTTTTCTCCCATTAGAGTCTATGGGCGTCATGTTCGCAGCGAAACTTGGCAAAAAAGTTTGCTCGTCACTACCTAGGACCTTGATGTCATCACCGAGAATTACTGCTTCTTCTTAGTTTGCTTCTGATGGATGGATGCCATTTGATTGTACTGGACAGATGAAGCATCTGGAAGAGATAGTTTGTTCACTGTTTGGACCTCCCTATGTTATAGATGGAAAAACGGGTTTAACTCCACAAGCTGAAGAACACTCATCATTAGTAACCAATATGGTATATAAATTAGCACTACTGTGCATACCTATCTAGTAGGAGGTAGTGGAATACCATTATAGTGGAACCAACTGTCAGGCCTTGCACTGCCTTCTTACAACAGTGGTAGAGCAAGCACAATATCATTTGCTGGATCTGTGTTATCTTTCAAAAAAGAAATGTTTAAATGTGCTCAGTGGGTTATTTGATTTGTCAGGGATAAAAGGACAGTAGGATAATGAAATGAAAAGGATGCAACTCAAAGGATATCAGACCTATGATCCTTTCTCAGTATGGAAGGTAAAATTCTCTTCCTATTATCTCTGGCCTTGCCTAGCAGTCAAATAATCCTTGGTCTGGTTCTCTGTGAAAACCTTATTTGTGTCTAGTCATGAACCCTTTGCTTGTTTTTTTTTTTTAACATAAAAGACCATACAGAAAGATTTAAGCGATGCTAGATTAAATGTTCAGCAGCTATGTTTCCAAAAAGCTACAAGTAGGCAGGCGCAGGCTAGTAATACCTCAATGAACAACAGGTTTAAATATCTAACACAATCTTGAAGAAAATCTTCTGTCCTACGTAGGGTAGTGTCTGACTTCAATACTATTGTTACCTACAAAGCTCCTAGATAAACCAGTTGGAAACACAACTGAATAATAACAGGATGGCTTCCTCTGTTTCTTTCACAATCTTTCCCCCCAACTCTTTCTTCATCTGCCCATTTCAGACCCTGTTGCCACTCACTACACAGTCCTAGACCCTCTGGCTATAGTCAGTATGCTTCTACCTCCAAGCAATCTTTGATATGAATACCCTCTGTAGTCTAAGTGACGAGGAAGGGTATGATGGTACTGGGCAGATGAAGAAGGAGTGGAAAGACTGAAGTTAGTCAAAGGATCACTTAGACTACAGAGCAGGTCCAGACTGAGAATTAAAATAGGCCCTGGCATTTTTGGTACACAGAGGCCCAATCAGCCCACACAGAGGCCCAAACAGCCCCCACCAGCCCACTAAATACTTTCTATGGGACCATATAGCAGCCCCTCTGGAATTTGCAGGAACTCACAGATTGCCAGTCCGGGCCTGCTACAGAGGGTATTGATATCAAAATTGCCTGCAGGTATAAACCTACTGACTATAGCCAGAGGGCCCCTGAAGAAATTGTATAGTCAGAATGCACAGAAGCAATGGACAGTGTGGCAAGTGGTAACAGGGTTCTAAGGTACTGGGAAGATGATGGAGTGGAGCTGAAAAACTCAAAGTCACTCAAAGGAACAGAGGAAGTCATGTACCTTAAATTTCCAAAAAGCTACAATCAAATAAGTAAACCCAGGATAGTAATACTGCAATGAACAACATATTTCTATCAGAGTGGAACTTGTATCCTACACAGTGGAGTATCTGACTACCTACAAGCTCCTAGACCAAACAACTGGAAAATAACATGACTTCTGCTGTTCCTTTGACTGACTTCAGCCCTTCTGCTCCATTCCTTCTTTATCTTCCGAGTTCCTTCAGACTCACTCACCATGCTGTCCTAGGCTTCTGTACATTCTACATACGTCCTAGGCTTCTCTACATTCTGCCTATACAGTTTCCTCTGGGCACCTCTGGCTATAGTCAGTAGGATTATACCTCCAGGCAATTTTTTATATCAATACTCTTCTAACTATTCTAAATGACAAAGCACTAAACAAAGTACTTGGTTTAGCTCCTTTCCTATGGGGCAATATTTGGCAACTGAAGATCAATAAAAACATAATTGACCCCACCATCCCATTGGTGTCAGCACATGAGTAGTTTGGCTCTACTGAAGGCAGCACAGATGCATCTGCAAAGCAGCATTGTGAGCAATACAACTCCGAAACCATCTGCAAATCATTTGTTCTGATCCTTGCACATTACTCCTCCCTTCTGTGCATTTTTCTGTACAAAAAGCATTCAACTTATCATCTTTTACGTGTTTCGATGTTGCTTAAAATTGATGATTAGCATAAAACAATTCTCAGCACAAAGTAATAAATATGCTTTCAGGGATAAACCCTGATGTTCCTATTTCCAATCAGCAGTTGAAAAATTAGCTGTACCATTGATTTGTAGACCTGATCATCTTTTTTAATACTCGAGGTGGCAAAGGAAAGACAAACGATGAACTGCAATCAAGCTGAGCTTATAAGTGCTGTTTAGCGTCAGGAAGATGACAGGGAAAACACAAATGAAAGATATTCGCCTCTGCAGCGCACGTATAAAGCCACATACCTGCCTGTTAAAATAGAAAGCCTGCTCTGTGCATTAGCAAATACAATTTTCTACTGTCGCCGTTGCCGCTTCCATTTCCCGCAGACAGGTACTCAAACTAAATGAAAAATTCTTTGGGCCACAATGTTTTTAAACCATTCCACAAGGATAAACAACTGGATTTATAACGTCATTCGGCAAGAGGAAAATAATTCCTGTGGAAAATATAAGAGCATGTCAAGAAACCTTCTAAGTAACGTAGTGTTATCCAAAAAAATGAGTTGGTATTCAGTGGCGTAACTACTCCCTGATGGGCCCTGGTACATGATGGGCACCTGGGCCCCCATGTCGGGCCCTTTACCTCTATAAATCCCATGCTGGAGTGTTGATGGCATGTGTGCTGTAAAATATCCCCCTAGATAACCAGCTGCCATAACCATTATAGTGGCTCCGATGGGCCCCAAGGGGTTTGGGCCCTGGTGCAATTGCACCCTCTGCACCCCTGGTAGTTACGCCACTGTTGGTATTTAAGTATCTAAGAAAAAGCAAAAGAAGACAAGATCATCTGGAGGCTACCATGGCAGCATTCCGTGAGCACTCCAGGATGAGGATAAGAATATAAGGACTCAATGTTTGTATAGGTATAGAAACCGTTATCCAGAAATCTCCAAATTACGGAAAGGCCATCTCCCATAGACTCCATTATAATGAAATAATTCACATTTTATTTCCTTTTTCTCTGTAATAATAAAACAGTAGCTTGTACTTGATCCAAAGATATAATAAATCCTTATTGAAGGCAGAACAATCCTAATTGGGTTTAATGTTTAATTATTTAATGTTTGAATAATTTTTTAGCAGCCGTAAGGTATGAAAATCAAAATGACAGAAAGATCCCTTCTCCGGAAGAAAAACCCAGCATAATAGGTCCCATACCTGTACTATAATTCATGAAATGTAATCACCTGTAATACTCGTGAGTGGAAATTATGTACGTCACTTACGTCTGCATGTGGGTCAACAGGTGCCCCCTAACCCCCCCTCCTCTTGGATTCAGGATCCAGTGGTAACAGGGAGATTTTTCTGGGGAGGGAGCAATATTTTTTCTTTAAAGAAGAACTAAACCCCCTGTACCAAAAAAGTCCACTTAACTGCCTGGCATTGCCCTACCCCTCTCCCTCCCCGCACTGTGCATTATTTAAAAAAAAAACCTTAAAAAACTTAAAGGAAAACTATACCCCCCAAACAATGTAGGTCTCTATAGAAAGATATTGCCTAAAACAACTTATATGTAAAACCTTGCTTCATGTAAATAAACCATTTTCATAATAATATACTTTTTTAGTAGTATGTGCCATTGGGTAATTATAAATAGAAAATTGCCATTTTAAAAAATAAGGACAGCCTCCTGGGATCCTAGGATCCAACGGTGCACACAAACATACCAAACAAACTATAAAGTTAGGTCACACCAGCCAATTAACAGACAGAGTTCTGTCTTTTGCTTCAACATTTCTTGCTGTTACAGTTAGAGTTGAAATATTTCTGGTCAGGTGATCTCTGAGGCAGCACACAGACCATCACGAAATGGTGGTTCAAGGCAAGAGATGTAATAGGGCAATATTTACTTTAATATATATTCAAGTTTGGTAAGATTCTTTAATATGTCACTTAATTTGATATAAACTATCTGTTGTTCAAGTATTTATTTTGGGGGTATAGTTTTCCTTTAACCCTCAAATGCAGAGGAGTGCAGTGGAGCTCCAAGGAAACCGCATTCTGATGCTCCAAATGAACATGAAGCCTCCAGGAGCATACGTGGTTGGGCCAAGTCAGGAATTGCTTCAACTGTGCATGCCCAAATCAGCATTGAGTCCCAAAACAATACAAAGTGGTGAAATGGTGCCTCAGAGCTCAGATGCGCTGCTATGCTTTTTACTGTAAGATTTTTTTTTAGGATTTTTTTTTTACTAATGCAGAGTGAGGGGGGGGCAATGTCAGGTAGTTAAGGGGGGCTTAATATATGGTAGATACAGCCCTCACAATAAAGCATTTTCCCAGAATTCCAGGGTAATAGCAGGCAACCTGTAAGTAGCATCCCTCTCAACATGCACACACTGCAACTTAGCTTCCTTTTATACAAACTTTGCACACGTGTGGGAGATACGTTCAGAGGTTAGAAACAAAACATTAAAAAAATTTAAAAGGGCTGGTCACCGTTGGTATGATCTAGAGATGATATTTTGCGGCAATTTGTTATTGTTTTAAATTTTTTATCATTTGTGTTATTTAGCTTTTTATTCAGCAGCTCTCCAGTTTGCAATGCAAGAGTCCAACTTAATCTAGCAACCTTGCATTGATTTAATTTAAACACCGGAAGGAATATGAGTAGAAGTAGGAGAGGGCCTGAAAGATAAAAAAAATACATTTGTAGCCTTACATAACATTGTTTTTTTAGATGGGTCAGTGACCCCATTTGAAAGCTGGAAAGAGTCAGAAATCATTCGAAAACTATACAAAATAAATAATGAAAAAAACTGAAAACTTTCTTAAACTGACCATTCTTTAATATACTAAGATGAACCACTTCTCTATTCACACAAGCATCTACTGAGATGCCAATGGGAAGTGTATCTCCTTAATTTTGCCATGTGGATAATTGTGATTTTTGGCAGGACAGATCTCCTTTAACTACTCTTGCTCTCAATAAAAGCCAAATAATCAGGAGTTTCAACTTCACACTTGTTATATGCATGAATATATATCACAAGTGTTGCAATGTATTGTACGTATTTAATAGATATTGAGTGGCATTTCTGCTTATTAATATTCATTTCTTGCATTGATTGTTTGTAGTATTCTGGCTGGCCAGTTTTTTTTTTTAACTGTTTTAACATGATAAATTATTGTATTGATGTGGTTTTGGGGACAATAAAATATAAAATAGCAGTCAGATTTCCTCACTCTATCTGTTTTTACTCCTGTAAGATTTTAATATATTATTAATCATAATAATATTCACCCCTCTTACTAGGGCTGCGGTTCTTTTGAGCAAGCAGCAAAGAATCTGCACCAACGAATGTATATGAAAGTGATTACTGTATATTGAATAATAAATCAGCAGATTGATACACTTAAATGACTCAATTAGACTAAAACAATATTTACACTATTTACTGAATAATTATGCAATTTCATTATTGTTATCACCAACGAAATACAATAGAGGTCAGCATCATTCTTCCCATCCTGTCATCCATCTGTCCTCTAGCACCTCTGGTCTGCAGTCTTCTCAAGGCTGCCTCCTCATATCTCCCCAGGCTGCACCTGTCTTCCCAGGCTGCCCCCCGGCTGCTTTCTTCTTCATATCTCCGGTGTCCACCCATATAGACATTTTGATACCTGCCCCCACAGCTCCCCAACTTGCCCATATCCAGCTGAGTGAGTTTCTATGAGTAAGGTCTATCTCCACCTTTAATCCTTAGGCAGATGTCTATTATAAGGGAACTATATGCTATGACTTCAGTTCCAGCCTCTCCCAATACCATCATGGAGACCTCTGATTGGCTGTAAAGTCATCATCAATGCTTGGTTAGATTCAGTTATCCCAGGGGTAGCTATACTACAATGGTTTAGCCAGAACAGAAATGAGTACAAACGTCTCATTAGCAATGCAATCGTGTATTATATAGCTTAAACACTTTCATTCCAGCTTCAAGCAGCCACTTCACATTTTTAATCTTCGGCTCTAGAGAACTGAAGACCAACGCTTTTATTTTGGTTTTCATTGCAGCCGAAGAGTTGGGCCACTCAGCGTGACGCCAGCGACAGTTTGAATGAAGAGGCGCTGAACGCTTTATCGATTCTTTTCTCATCCATGAATCTTCTGTGGGTCGGCTTGAGTGACCACAGTGGCAAGGACAACATCATTAATATGCATCTCCCCCTCCTTCTGTGCCTAACCCCCGGAACATGGTGGAGAGAAAGAAAAAAACGGCTCCTTTCTGCCAGAAAACCTGGCCTCATTGTACAAGAGAGATTACAGTCCACGGGTAAACTAAACTGGCTTATTTATAAGCGGTGAAATACTTCTGTGCCTCTCTGCTAATTCAGCTTGAGAACTCATTCTGCAGAGCATGGAATTCCAGCCAGCTCAAGAGTCGCACAGAGCAGTCTAATAAAAACTGAAACGTTCTTTAAAATACTCCCCCCGGGAGGCACCAGAGGAAAGGGTTGATGGGACAGAAATTTTAATCTACTGAATTCAATACATTTCAAATTGGAATGAATAATTTCAAAACGAGAGCCCCTAACCCAGCTTTCCAACTGCATCATGCTATAAGCCTACAGAGATGGGGGCAATAGCTACAGTGCTACGAAACAAGTTGGCGCTATAGAAATACATGTTATTATTATTAATAATAATAATAATAATAACAATGGCTGCCGAGTGGCAATCTGTATGATGAAGGCACCAAGATAGTTGTCACACCATGTGATGGCATTGTCTGAACATTCAACCAATAGCAAGCCATGAAAATAAACAATATATGTGGTGATTTGTTGGATGTTGGTCATGGATGTACCAATGAATTAAAAACTCTTACTAATCAGTGGTGTCTTACAACTTGTACACTTGATTGTACTAATAACTAAAGATCACAGTCTTACCTTACACATAACAAGTGAATTTAAATCACAGAGAACTAAAAATATCTGTATGTAATTGGTAAAGAAAAATAATATAAACCCAGTAACTGGAGTAACTCATAAGTGACATCTGCCATAACCAAGTATTATGGGTCATAGGCAGTACAGGTTACCATTGCATCTGGGTCCTTGAGCCTAAGCTATTATTATTAGAGATAACTGGATGCTGGAGGCTAAGGTACCTGCCCATGAGCACAAATAGCCCCCCATACATTTAAACAGTGCTGAGATCTTCCAAAGTCAAGATTTAGCAATTATCAAGCCAAGAATCAAGGGTTACCATTGCAAATGGGTCCTGGAACCTAAGGCCCCCTTTATGGACACAAATAGTAGAAACTATAGCCTGATACACTCCGTAGCTATGGGCCATAATCAACAAAGGTAGTAGGTATCAGTGCTGCTGGGTTCTTGAGCCTAAGGGCCCCATCCATGGGAACAAAAAAACTACATTGCTCAAATCAGAAAAAAATCCTGTAGTAAGAAAGGGCCTTTTTCCCCATATACACCCTTCAGGCATCATTGTACATGGTTAGATGGGTTTGGGTTATTAGAAGCAGTGGTCATTGGCAACAAAGTTGATTAAAACTGATAAGTAGATAATCTTGTTCCAATCGTTGCTCTAGGAGCCATGTACTGTACTACCTAAAACAATGTTCCCTAACCAATGGCTCACAAACAACATGTAAGCTGCCAATGCACATAGGGGCTACTAAATGTCAAACATGGCTCTTACAGTATCTAGGAACTTTTTTCAAGCTTGTGTTGCTCTTTTTATATTTGAATGTGGGCTCACAGGTAAAAAAAGATTGGGGACCCCTGACCTAAAACAATGCTTACAAAATCATTGCTCAGATATATACAACATTGCTCAAATTTATGGCTCTTTGACGGTTCCTCCACTAACTGTAGCTGACATTAATAAAACACTGGGGAGCATCTTAGCTTCATAGCCCCCCATTCTCAGGCAGGAAACAGAAAAGGCAAATATTAAACATAGATATTTAGCTCTGCTTAACCACTGTTTTTTTTCTAATACTAAAGCATTATAGGATTAAAAGAAATAGACTTAAGCAAATAAAATTTTACTACTCCTTTAAATACTGCTTTAGCTGACCCCTGCTAAAGACTTTCCAGCATAAAATACAGCTTTTTCAGCTTTGTTTGGTGCGGCTGTAATTATTATTATTATGATGCCAAAGGCAATTCCATTCTACAGAACAGACAACACATTACAAAATATTCAAAAGACAAGGAGGTTTTTTGCATAACACCTGAACGTTGAGGGGCAATTTCATAGACAACCCACCCCCCATAACTAAAATAGGTCACCTTTTACCCCAGGACGACATGCCACTTTTAAAAATGAACATGCCCCAGTAGTTTCCTGCAGAGCACCCTGTTTTATTTGCTCCCAGGTCCACTTGCACCACCCTTGGATACCCCTATGCATAGCATAGTATTTCATGCACAGGAGTTCCCCATCTTGGATCTTGCCCATGTGTTCTGGGCAACTGTAAAGAAGCTAAGCTTAAGCTGGCCATAGACGTAAAGATATTTGAAAGATCCAATGGTTATCTTGAGACCACGATTGTCTCAAAACGATCGTTAAATGCCTGATGTGTCCATCAACTAAAAAGACCATTTCAGGCGATATTGCCAGCAAAACTGAAGGATCGCTGCCTGCTTGCGCTGCAAACATAGGTAGATTGTATGGGGAGCGATAAAGATTTTCTAACCTGGCCGATCAATCATCAGACCAATGTCGGACGAAAAATCGTGAGACGAACGATCGTTTGTATCCCACTAACCGCACGATAATTTGACAGATTGGTCGGACTTCCCTTAGATCGGTCGTTCGGCAGGGAACGATCGTTGCGTCTATGGGGAGCTTTAAAGGGGAATTCAACCCCTCCGGTGCTAAACCCCTCCCCCCCACAGTTCAATCAGTGAACTTCCTGAACTTTGGGCGCATGCGCAGTAGTACCAACCAGCAAATGCGTCCTACTGCACATGCGCCACCAAGCACATGGAAGAAGACATTGCTGGAGAAGATGGCGCCTGTGAACCTGGCTGGAGGGGACTTGCATGGAGGGGTAAGTAGCGACTTAGGGGCATTTGCCCGGGGGGGAGGAGGGAGGGGGCCTACTGGGGGGTGGGGGGAGAGGTGTTTAGCACCCGAGGGGTTGAATAACCCCTTTAAAGGGAAGCTAAATGCAAAAAAATAAAATACCATTTTTACTTTCTTTAATGAAAAAGAAATATATCTCTAACATAACATACTCTAACATGTCTTTTATAAGTTTTATTAGAAACCTGACTGTATGCAGTGAAATTCCCCCTTCATTTATTTGCTTTGTCTCCTGACAGGAAACTTCAGACGGTCCCTAACTGCTCTGCAGGGAAAGGATCATACTTTCAAACAGCATGGGGAGCCCCCCCC
>CM044435.1:119587695-119613291 GCA_024363595.1 Xenopus borealis | reverse complement strand
AAATCACTCTGCAAAGTGGCAGCATCCTGCAAGGAACCTATAGCTCCTGGGTTTTCATCAGATAATCCAATAAAGTCGAGTTTTTGTAGTGACAATTCAAAAAAGTCAAGTATTTGGAGTGTCAATAGTGCGATACAAAAGGTTTTAAGAAATAAATCAGATTAATTCGAGTTAGTCTTAGTTAGGCTTAGCTTTCAAAGGGGAGAGACAACCTAGACCCCAACTTTGGTTCCATGAGATTAATTCTCCCCCGCTTGAGGCTTCTAAGAGAGAGAGACTTCCAAGACCAACACCCATTTCCAAAGCCATTTCCAAAGGACTAAGCCCTATGGATGAAACCAATGCCCAGGTCGAGAGACCTTTATTTCAGGGAATGCTCTTATGCTGGGAGGCTTTAGCATTTGATATTATGACCAGAGGTAAATAGTCAGGGACCGCCATATGGGTTTTACCTTGATGTGGTGTGGTGGCTTATCAATCTTATGATCATAATTTTGTAACTATGTCTTTGTACACAGGCATCTGCATAGATAACTTATATGACAGGGGACATGGGAATGTGCATTGATCAATGTCTTCTCTTTTTGCCTCAAAACAGGTGCTTATTTTTGAATTCCAGACTTGGAGGCAAGTTTGTATAGAAACCAGATGTTCTGCAAAACAGATCCTCATGTAGACTGCCAGTCCATTAGAGGCTACCAAACAGCTAATTTGTACCCCAAGGAATGTTCTGGATGCTTGTATTGTTCCTCAACTCTTTTTACATTTGAAAATGGGTTTTAAAAAAAAGCTGGGGGTCCCCGTTCTAACAATTCATTTTCGGTCATATTTTTCACAGGCCTGCCTGTACATACCCTGCTTAGTTGCATTATCTCCTGGCCAACCTATTGCTCTTGCACTCTAGCCCAGCAAAGGTCATCTTCTGGCACGACAGCTGCCATTATTTGTTATGGTGAGAGCTATAGTTTTATAATATTTGCAGGGATGGAGGCTGTATGTCCCTTGTTCACTTTTAATTATGAGCAGTGTACAATTCAATGAGTTTGTATGTTCTTCCCATATGTGCTTGAATTTCCTTTCCACTCAGTACACCTCCACCAGATATAGGTCAGAATACACACAGGCAGATTAATTGACTCCTGATAAATCTAACCCTATCAGATAGGGACCTTAGATTGTAAGCTCCTGGGGCAGGAACCCATGGGAATGATGTATTTTCTCTGTAAAGCACAGCAGAATATAGCAGCTGTATAAAGAAGGACTAATAATATAACCAAAGAAAACATTCTTTTTAAAGTCACAACAGTTAAACTTGACTGATGCATATCTTTATACAACCTCATCTACTAAGTTGTATTCATGGGGGGGGTTAGTGATTGCAGCGGCTGATGTTTCTGGCAGTTTAAGGATTAAGAATAAAAGTAAATCAGATAAAATCAGTAAAAGCAAAAACCAGCAATTAATGAGCTTGAACATGGGGATTTATTAAGTGGAACATGTTATTATAATGAGATTTAAAATCTCATTACCAACAATACCACCAAACTCCATTTATTGCTGCAAGGTGTATTTCCCATGTAATTAGGCATGGTATTTTGATTAAAAATTAAAGTGTTGTTCCAATAAGCATGATGGAATGTAATGGATTTAGTTTATAATGTGCATGCTCTGTAATAATTCTGACCCCGAGAAGGTGAAATTTGCATCCTAAAGTGCATGATATTTAAAGGAAAATCACTTTCTGAGAAATTTCCAGGAGAAATTAACCAGACATCACAAGAAGAGCTGGTGTTAATCCCTGCTGCCATTTAAAGGGGATCTGCATATTAATGTGATTTCCCCAGTGCACTAATTCATATTCAGGAAATGCTGAAACAGACTACAGGTAAATGGGTGGATTATCCAGAGGTCTGTTATCCAGAAAGCTCTTGTTCAGGTATAAGACCTGTTTACCTGAGGTTTTCCAGATAGTCTATCTTCATACCTTAAAGGGGAATTCAACTTGTTTTTTAAAAAAAAAACTAACCCCCTACCCTGGGTAGACCCCCCTCCCTCCTCCCCCAGGCTAATGGCCCCCCGGGCAAATGCCCCTAATTTTTTACTTACCTCTCCGTGCAGATTCTGGTCTCAGGAGTTCATGGGCGCCATCTTCCTCCGAATCTGGCCAGTGCTTTTCAGCTTTCAGACATTTTTGGAAATGTCCGGTCCAAACAACTGCATATGAGCTGAAAGACACCAGTATTTTCATGACTTTCGGCAGGCGCAGTCGTTCAGGACCAGAAATATAGACAAACTGGGCATGGGCTGAAAACACTGGTTTGATTCCGAAGAAAAAAAGAAGATGGCGCCCATGAACTCCTGAGACCAGAACCTGCACCGAGGGTAAGTAAAAAATTAGGGGCATTTGCCTGGGGGTGCAGTTAGGCTGAGGGGGTAGGAGGGAGGTGGTCTACCCAGGATAGAGTTTTTTTTTAAAACTGATTCAATTCTCCTTTAGGTATATGGAGATGGCCATTCCATAATTTGGAGCTTTCTATAACAGATCCCATACATGTATAAGACAATGCCATTTCCACTGCAGCCCTGTTTGACCAATTGGCTTCCCTCTCTAATAATAAGACTGCCCTTGATGTTACTCAAGCTAGAATAAATTTTGGCTGATTCTATAACATTGTTTTAATGTTTATGTGATCTAAGTAGCCTTAAGGCATGTTGCTCACAGAAAGATCCTGTATTTGAAAAATGTCCAGCCCTCTCTTCAAGTCTTATACTAAAAAAACTTGATCATTTGCCGTTGATCTCACTAAAGCATAGGGCTGCTTGGGGCTTATTTATGAACACTGGGCAAATTAGCACCTAGGCAATAACCCATATCAACCAATCAGCTTCTAGCCACCTGCAGGAAACAATCATTTGATTTGTTGCACTGGGTTACTGCCCAAGTGCAAATTTATAAATGATCCCTATTAGGTTTTGTGTATATATACACTGTCCTGTGAGGCAAGAAGGCAACTGAGACATATTTCTCATGAGCTGCTTATAGGGGGTACCGTCGGGATATTGGTCTAAAGTTTTCAAAGGAAAAAGAGTTAATTGCAAATATGTATTGTATCTGCTATTGTTTATATAAATAAGCAGTTGTGTAGCCATGGGGGACACAAGTCAAAGAAGAAAAGGCTCAAGTTACACAGCAGATAGCAGATAAGCTCTGTAGAACATAATGTTATCTGTTATCCATTACTTATCCTGTGTCACATAGCCGTTTTTCAATTTCCGCCATTGCTACTTAGCAGCTTGTTTATATGAACTACAGTAGTGTTTCTGAAACAAACAGATCAGTTTTAACGGTACAGGGCAACATTACATGATATTTTCTTTACTTTGAAACACTTTCATTTTTTGGTGTTACTGTTGCTTTAAAGGGCTTGTTCACCTTGAAAACACTTTTTCAGTTCAGTTGCTTTCACATTGTTGCCCAGAAATAAAGACTTTTTTCAATTACTTTCCATAATTAATTTTTTTACTGTTTTTCCAAAATCTAAGTTTAAAGTTGAATGTTGGCGTCTTTGGTGTTTGAGTTTGGCAGCTCAGTAATTCAGGTGCAGACTCTAAACTGATACAATTTTGCACCATCTCTGGAGTATTAGTATTTAGAGTATCTGGAATATTTAGCAGCATCTCTGGAGTATTAGCAGCTATTGTATCAATTCTAACAGCTGCCTGCATTGAGACTCAGGGATTCTGCTCAGCAGGGACAAAGATAAGAAATGTATCTCCTAAAGGCTGGTGAAGACAGGGAGATTCTGGGAGATTCTGGGAGATTCTGTCTTCTGCGAGGCGACAATCTCCCCAAAATGCCTTCTCCCTGTCCGCCACCTGTTTAAATCAAAAAGCGCCAATGCACACGCGGCGCGGCGATTTCCGGAATCGCCCAAAGTTTCCTCACAAAGCAGTCGCCGCGCCGCGTGTGCATTGGCGCTGGCACTTTTTGACTTAAACAGGCGGTGGACAGGGAGAAGGCAGGTCGGGGAGATTGTCGCCTCGCAGAATCGCCAGGCGACAGGAACTCCCCGAATCTCCCTGTCTGCAGCAGCCCTAAATGGATCAATTTAGAACAGTTTACAGGGTCGGTGACCACTGCGAATATTTTAGAAACGTCTAAAAATGAATGTAAAATGTAAGAGTGACCATTGTAACCATTGTCGCCACCATTGTAATTCAATTCCTAATATGTTTGAAACTGTGTAAAATTAAATGTGTATCTGTTCTGTCGTTCTGGGAATTTCTTTCATATTTTTAGTGGTAGGGAAATATTCGGCAGGTGTCACAACCCACCAGGCAGTCTAGTTATTTTCTTGTGACTGTCCGCTTGCCGTCAGGCATTTTGCTCATTAATCATGTGTCACACACAATATTGTAACTCTGTGACATCCAACACCGAAATGTCTCATTACCGGAACAGAAACAGACAGAAAAACACACGTTTTGTAATTAGCAAAGTAATAATAGGGCAAGAAGAGATACGCCCCCCTACATCACCCAGAAGGAGCTGCTGCTAAAGCTCTTCATTCCATCTGACATATTTCTTCAATCTGCCCATCTGTTAGATGACAGTCAGGCCAAACTCAAAGAATAAAACGGAAAAGCTGCCAAGGCTGCATTCGGCAGTTAAAATCTGCCCACGGTGTGACTGGAATATGGCACCATCCACACTAAGGCTGATAAGGAGATGCTAATACTAAGGGAAGGTTTGAACACTTGAAGAACAATGAGAATGACATTAATGATAAAATAAAACCAGCTCAGCTTCGATTTCTACTTCAATGTGAAACTTGGATTGTTTTGGTCAAGTTTTTTGTAAACAATGTAGACTTGTAAACGGAGGAAACACATACAGCAAGATTTAACTGTGTACCCGTTGTTTTAAATGGATTGTCTGAATGATATTGCCCTTAATTTTGTTATCGAATTAATCAAATTCCATATGCAGTATATATTTAATAGATTGAATCATTCTGTTATAATTTAATTTTCTTAATTTTTCCTTACATTCTTTATGAGAAAACTGAATTATTTTAAAGTAACGTCTAAAATAAGAACTGCAAAATAAAGAATTCTCACCAGTACAAACAGTCTCTAACTGGAAGAGTGTTGTTGGTTTATACCACAGGGGTCTGCCCATGGCCTTTTTTTTTTTTTTTTTACATGTTTATGAATAACCTTAAGGTGGTCACTGTAAGTACTGTCTCTATGTTTGCTGATGGAACAAAAAATGTAAAGTTCCATGCAGGATGCTGTCAGTTTGCAGATAGATTTGGCTAAACTGGAGAACAAGGCGGCAAACTAGCAAATGAGGCTCAGTGTTGATAAATGCAAGGTGATGTACCTTGAACCTGAATTCTAAATATGTTAAAGTATGTGTTAAGGGGAAATCTGAGAGGTTGAATATGAGAGACTGGAGAAGGACAGAATGAATGTAGAAGAATGAGAGACTGGAACAGAAAAGAATTGTAGGGACCTATAGGTTTTACAAACACCTATAGAGTTAAATCCCTAACTTTTTCCTTAGTTGCCAGGTAGAAGCCTTTGTTGCAATTTAAAGGGCACCTATCGCTTTAAAAAGTTACCCGCAACCAAAGGTGCAGGCTGATAGAGCGCCCATTCCGGTTGGGGGTACCAGTACTTTTTTTTTTTAATGCCCCCGCCAGTGCAGGAAAACTCGCACCAGGAGAGAGCTCCCGGTGCGAGCCACCATGAAAGTGGACGCGCATGCCACTGTCATGGTGGCTCACACCGGGAGCTCCCTCCCTGTGTGAGTTTGCCTGCGCTGACAGGGGCCATTTTGTTTTTTAAAAAAGTACTGGTACCCTCAACCGGAATGTGGGCTCTATCAGCCCGCACCTTTGGTTGGGGGTAAATTTTTTAAGCGATTGGTGCACTTTAAGTATTTGTATGCCTGTAGTCAAAGGGTATCGTGACCATTTCCTGCCTTATACTGTATAGTGCTGGGAAGGGAGGGGCAGCTTCCTCTTTGGCCTCTGGATGGTGATCCAGCAGGATGTGCCCAGGGGAGCCTGGGTGCAGAAAGGCCCAGAAAGCATGTGTCCAAGTCGGGGACCAGGCAACCCTGTGAATGAGGAATAGAAAGTGGCAGGTGAGCTCCAAGTACTGGTACACTCTAGGAGTGTAAGTCAGTCAGGGTGAGCTATAAAGAGCAGTTCTGAACTCCAACACAGGAGTGACAGTTTGGAGGTATCTCTCCCAGGCCATATTGCCTGTAGTATATGGATCCCAGTTGAGAGAGAATCATGAGGATTTCCCTGAGGTTGATCCAGAGACCACTACCAGAATATGTTGCTGAGGTGTGCCTGTATAGTCTACATCTACCCTAGAGGTTCTGTGTGAGCGGGTTTGCAACTATATGCCTGCCAAATCTGTCGTAAGGGAGTGTCAGCATGTGAGAAACTGCATGTGATGTGACTACATCCTCTGATTTGAGTAAACCTGGGGACATTATCTTCGGATTAATAAACAGTTTCTTGTTGCATCATAAGAACCTCCTGGCGCCCACTCATTTTTGTATGTTTTGTATGCACAGTAGTCTGAGGGTGGTAATTGCACTACATCTTAGAGGGAACACATGGTGAAGGCCCTGGCCCTGTTTTGTAAGTTGCATGTAGCAAATGCTCTATCCTGCTAGTGGGTATTTGCCTAAATACCGCCAAATAGGTGCTACAGAATGAATGTAGAAGGATGAGAGACTGCAGCAGGACACAATGAATGTAGAAGAATTCGAGACTGGAGCAGGAAAGAATGAATGTAGAATAATGAGAGACTGGAGTAGAACAGAATGAATGTAGACTAATTCGAAACTTGTGCAGGACAGGCTTAATGTAGAAGAATGAGAGACTAGAGCAGGATAGAATGAAGGTTGAAGAATGAGAGAATGGAGCAGGACAGAATAAATGTAGAAGAATGAGAGACTGGAGAAAAGGAATGTAAAAGAACTTGAAACTAGAGCAGGACAGCATGAATGTAGAAAATTTTGAGACTGGAGCAGGACAGAATGAATGTAGAAGAATGAAAATAATTAATGTAGCAGAATGAGAGACTGGAGCAGATGAATGAGAGATTGGAGCAGGAGAGAACAAATGTTGAAGAATGAGAAACTGGAGCAGGACAAAATGAATGTGGAAGGATGAGAGACTGAAGCAGGACAGAATGAATGTAGAATAACTGGAGACTAGAGCAGGACAAGATGAATGAAGAGGAATGTAGAAGACTGGAGCAGGACAGAATGAATGTAGAAGAATTCGAGACTGGAGCAGGGCAGAATGAATGTAGAATAATGAGAGACTGGAGTAGGACAGAATGAATGTAGAAGAATTTGCGACTGAAGGAGAACAGACTGAATGTAGAAGAATGAGAGACTGGAGCAGTGCAAATTTTCCACTGGGACTCAAGTATTCAGATCAGTGGTTCCAATAGTATGGCGATCCCCAAGCCATTCAACTGGAGGTTCAGCTCGAAGGCCAGATAGGGGAGAAATCCAGTTTGCTCTTCTAGATACATCGGAAAGCCCAAACAGAAGGTCTATTTGGGGTGAGCTGTGGGGGTGAAAACATATTTGTTATCACAAATATTCTTGCATCTACGGCTGATCCAACAATGTGATCCTAGATGGGTAACCTTGTTATAAGTGAAAGGAGGGCCCTGACCAAAGCTGGGAACTTCAAGGGGAACTTGAATAGATGACTTGAGTAGATGACCACTTATTTAGAATAATGAAAGCAGTCCTCAAAGGCTCATCCTGTGAGCCAAGGTCATAAAGGCTTGCCAGTGAAATTGGACCAGGGTAAATTCTTTGAGCTCCAGTGACAGTTCAAACAACTCCTGAATGGTTCCAGAGACAGAGCTGCATCATTCATAACCTAGCTGAGCTCCTTCATTTATTTAATACGTGTTTTTACTCAACTAACTTGAACATTTTATTTAATGGTGTGCATATCTATTTGCTGAAGCATGTCTTAAACACTGGAGTGTGAATAAAGAATACATCTGACCCCCAACACAGGTTACTGCCCTCAAACTAGGCAATACACTCCCAACAATTAGGTGCAATTAACCACAAATCACATCAGCAATTAAAGCATTATCACAATGCCATTTATTGATTCAGACTGGGATGCCTGTTTAGATTCTAACGTGACACTTAATAAGACACCTGAAGAAACTTAATTAGATGTTAATTAGCAAAAGAGAATGTAATTTGACACAGTGCTCTCTTTTTATACCAGTTCAGTGGTTAAATGGGCCTTTCAAGTAGGAAACAATTACGCTCAATGTATTGCATTATCCCAGAATGCAAATAAACATTACACAATTTTCATAAATCCCATGGAAAATATTATTATCGTTTTATACATTAAATGATCCACACAAGCAGATTAAGAATGCCTAATTAATTTGTCCTCGGTACATGGTTTGGAGAAGGATATCATGCAGAGACAAAGTATAACAGACATTGGATCTGCAATAATAATGCAATGATATACACAGTTTTGCATATATATATATATATATATATATAGACCTTCATTTGGTATGGGCTTGGACTATTTACCTTCATTGCTTACCCTGTAAGACCTCTGCAGTGTAGTTTGAAGCCCATAATAACATACCTCATGGCCTCATTTACTAAGCCAGGGCCATCCAAAGTGCAAAAATAAAAATGAGAAGAAATCTCGCAGTTTTTGGTATATTGCTCCATGGGTTGTGGCCTAAGACATAGCTCTTGTGCTCCTATAAATTACAGCTCTTTGCTCTAAATACAGTCCTGCCTGTAGTAAGTAGTGCTGCATTCATGGGGTGGGTGACTTGTAGATTAGTGATGTGTGGGTCAGGAAAAATTCAACCCGCAACCAACCCTAACCAGCAGAAATGTTGCCACCGTATGACCCACTCCCAACCTGTAGCCGTGTCTTCTCACTCAACTTCTGTGTGCATCTTTGGTTCCAAGACAGGGGATCTTTGAAAGCAGAGTAGGAGTGCACTTCCCCAGTCTGACCTGCACTCAACCCTAACTTGCAATGGTCACCCACATTTCTTGACTTGAAACCCCCCCCATATGGCAATAAACCCATGGCTTTTTAGTCAACCCACACATCACTACTGTAGATGTCCACGTGTCACACGGTGTCCCTAAATCTGATACAGTGACACCAGTATTGTATCACATTGGCTTTCCATGACACAGCTACCTGTATGTATATGATCTTTCCTGCACAAAATCAAGTACTAATACACATGCATCTATACTGGTACTATGAGAGTTGAAGTGCAGCTGGGGAAACAAAGGCCAGAGTAAGATGATATTGGTCTTCCAATGATCAATGCAGGGGTGCTAGCTGAGTAACAGTGGAGGACTAATCCACATAGATTTAATGCACTTTAATTCTGCAAGAGTAAATAGACATGTGACAGTTTTCATAGACAAGCAGTATAAGATACTGGCAAAAAGTTCACTCAAGGAGTCCATGTGTGTGGACAACTGCTAATGTTACAGCTATGGTTACATTTCATTGCCTGCACAGAACAATATAACCAGAACAACAGGAATGTAATCTAGAATATGGGTCCCCAACCTTTTTTTGGTCCAGGGACCAGTGTGGAGGCAAAAATGTTTTCAAGGACCGGGGGTGGAGGGTCAGGAGGGTTGAGGGGAGTCGACAGGGGTCGGGAAGGGGGTCTGCAGGGGTCAGGATGGGGGTCAGAGACCAATTCGGAGCACCAGCGTGCAATTCGGTCCTCCTCCAATCCAGAGTGCAGGCATCCAATCTGGGCATGCTAGCATCAATTCGGCACGCTTGCATCTAATTCGACGTGACACGTTAATTTTAGGCTAGGATCAGCGACCCAGTCCAGGACTGTCCGCGGCTCAGTAATGGGAGGCACGGCGTTTGGGGACCTCTGATCTAGAATAATATACTGTATACTAGAACCATCATTCATATGTAAATTATTTAGTCAGAAGCAATGACATTGTAGGACAAGATGAGGAGTTGTTGGGGTGGGTTGCAAAGAGGCCATTGGGGCTTCGCCAGCAGCGCAAGGGAAATTAGAAACTCTAAACTTTCAGTCATTTGTATCTTCATATCTTAATTCTACTAGAAAATCATTTAAACATTAAATAAATCAAATCTTATCCCAAATTAGGATTAATTATAGGTTGGATCACATACATGGTACTGTTATATTATTACAGAGAAAAAGGAAATCATTTTAAAAAATTTAGATTATTTGGATAAAATTGAGTCTATGGGAGATGGGTCCTCCGTAATTTGGGGCTTTCTGGATAACGGATTTCCAGATAACGGATCCCATAACTGTATAAGTAAGGTACTGACCTGACAACTCAGTAAACTGATGCTTGATGCCGATATTATTCATAGGGAAGAAAGATAAAACTATAGAAAGGACGTATTTTTTTCTTCTAGAAAAAAGTGGCAACCACAGGTATAGGCTATAATCTTATGTAGACATGTTTTCTTTTACACATCTGTGAGAATGTAAAACTTCAGATCCACTTTGTGTAAATATGTGGGGATTCTACAATCCACATATAGTATTTTGAGACAGGACATGCTGCACTTTCCCAGCATTATGCATTACAGCAGAAAATGCTCTGTGCTTTCTCACTAAACTGTGATTGTGCTGGTTACACTTATTTTTGCATTCCTGATGTCAAATACTGTCACACTACATATTTATATAAAATGAAGTTATTTTAGACTTTGTTAAAACGGGCAGTGTATTTATTATTATTATTATTATTATTATTGTTAAATGTATTTCTATAGCACCAACTTATTTCGTAGCTCTGGTGTATATATATATATATATATATATATATATATATATATATATATATATATATATATATATATATATATATATATATACACCAGAGCTACGAAATAAGTTGGTGCTATAGAAATACATTTAACAATAATAATAATAATAATAATAATAATAATAAATACACTGTCCGTTTTAACAAAGTCTAAAATAACTTAATTTTCTAATCCTCACAGGCCATCTTGTGGTGCAATAATACCATGCAGCCTACAATAGGCATCCATATCCTGCACAGAGCACACTTTTTTGCCTCCGCTTCTTTTATACAGCAGTTTATATAGCGTTTCATTAAAAGTTCTATTAAAGAGGACCCATCACCCAAATATTCCAAATCCTATTTTATCACATTAGTCAAGCAAAATTACACTGTATACATTATTTGAATTTTGTTTCCTTCAGTCTGGGGTGTCCTAATTAGGTAGGAGGTAGGTAAGTAGGGGCCATGTTGTGGTCACTGTTATTAAGGCAAGCCTTGCATCATCTCAGAATCTTGTTTGTGCGCCAGAACAGGGGACCTGATGTCCATCCCTATGAACTGGCTACATAATTAAAGGGGTGGTTCACCTTCAAGTTAACTTTTAGTATATTGTAGAAGGGCCAATTCTAAGAAACTTTTCAATTGGTCTTCATTATTTATTTTTCATAGTTTTTTAATGATTTGCAATTTTCTTCTGTTTCTTTGCAGCTTTCAAATGGGGGTCACTGACAACATCTAAAAACAAATGCTCTGTAAGGCTACAAATGTATTGTTATTGCCACTTTTTATTACTTATCATTCTATTCAGTCCATCTCCTTTTCATATTCCAGTGTCTTATGCAAATCAATGCAGGGTTGCTAGGGTAATTTGTACACTAGAAACCAAATAGTTGACGCTGCAAACTGGAGAGCTGCTGAATAAAAAGCTAAATAACTCAAAAACCACAAACAATAAAAAATGAAAACCAATTGCAAATTGTCTCAGATTATCACTCTCTACATTATAATAAAAGTTAACTCAAAGGTGAACAACCCCTTTAAATGGTTAAATAAATGGTGGAAATGTGAGGAGTGCAGTGACATCTAGGAAGTGCTGGAGGAGGGCAGGGTCAGACTGGGGGGCCCGGGGCCCACAGGGACCGGGACTGCCACCCGGCAAAGCCCCCGCGCCGCACCCCCTCCGACCCCACCACCACGCGTCAGCAGACTTTTAATTTGAAGTTGGGAAGGGGATAGGGGGTCTGGCCCGGTCCAGCCGACACTGGAGTAGGGACAGGAAATATTTGATTTTTAAATGAGCTCTGGATACTTTAATAGAAAAATAGAATTTGGATTTCATGTTTAAATCCAAAGGACTTTTATTATAGAGCTTTTTATGCCTGGGTGACAGGTCCACTTTAATGCGAACAATTTTTTGGCCTCAAATGCCACCATGACTTAAATGCAGATATGTTTTAATAGCAGATTAATAAAATATATATTTTAAAAAGTATTCATATTCCTATATTTGTAGATATATACTAAATCTAATGTTACATTTGCAGAAGCACCAACACCTTCCTTCTGGAACAAAACTGCAACACATCTTCCATTAGACAAAGGCAACATGTGGCCTGCACATAGAACTAAAAATTTGGTTCTAACTATTGGAGACATTTTTATCTCAAAGTACCTATTTAGCATTTAAGACATGAGGCCTGATTCAGTAATGTGGGCACTAAATAGCACTAGTTTAGTTACCTCTAGCAACCAGTATGGCCTTCTGCTTAAAGTTCTTTTATGGCACCAACATAGGGTTGGACCTTTGCCAGGTTATCACAGGTAGAGATTTGATGATGTTTCTAACATCATGATGATGTCCATGGTGTGGGATTGTATCCATTAGAGGCAATTGGGAGATTTTCTGCCCAGTTTTCAGAATGTTAAATACCAGGCAGAATATTTTGACCTGGACAGCACCTTGACCTTGCTATCAGGGTCAATGCTATCATGCTATCAGGGTCAAATCCGGACAGGTGGGACCCTAGGCCAACATTACCTGGTCCAATATAGCACCTACTGTATGTTAATAAATCAGTTTTATGAAGTATACTTATAGGGGGCTGAAAAAATTACTCATTATTCAGACAGTCCCCAAGTTTTTGACAGCTAAGTGGGTCCTTAGTTATAGATGGTTAGCTGTTTCTTTTTTCTTGCGTTAAAGTATTCATCTATCAGTTCTGAAACTGGTCAGGGAATGTCACTGCTCTAGTGTATAAGTAGAAGCCTCTTTCATTGGATTCCACTTTCCTGGAAGATTGGTGCATGAGAGGGCCTGGACCAAAGTAAGCCCAAGTCAGTGTTACAATAGTTTTGTTATAGATCACTCGAAGAGTAAAAGATAGGTTCATGTTAGCTAGTAAACAGCCTGAGCTCCACAGAGGAGAACTAGAAGGATTTTAATTTTGGATGTACCATCTGTAGGCACTTAAGTGTATAGACCTAGGGAGTACTAGATTTCCCCTAGGTAACACTTGAAGGGACTGATATTTGACATTATTGACTGATACGGTACATGTAAGGTACGGTGTCAAAATCTGTGGATGTGAGTAACTGCATGGATTTATTACTGATGACTATTCTCCTACACATTCTTTAAATAAAGAAGTATTATTTATTTTAAGAACCAATGGTGCCAAGTTACTTTGCTCAACCTGAGGGTTATAAAGTTCTTTGATACCCTTTCTTCAACTAATTGCAGGGGCCCATCCCAGAGATCCCACCCAATTTGTAAAGTAAAAACTCCTGGAATGAAGTAACTCCAGTTAAGTATATCCTTCAACTTGCATTGGTAGAAAAGTCCTATCTAAGTAACATGACAAGCAGCATTAGGGATGATGTGACAGACAGAAAGCTACAATGTCAATTAAATCAATATGTAGCAATAAATGTATGTGTCCCGTTGGATGCATTGTATGCTGTAGTAGCATTAGTAGTAGGTTAATTTTAGTCCACATCCAAATTGATGGTTCCTACCAATGTTAAACTGGCCTTACTAGGGTCCACCAGATAAGCTGGGTCCACTCTCAGAACAATTATATGGTGACAGAGCAAAATCACCGGTTAACTCTAGGCCATGGGCCCACTGGGAGATCCTCTGGTCTCATGGCAGGTATCCTGTCAAAGTGCAATTGATATCAGAAATAACTTTAGGTGAAACTATTAGCTGTGCTCTTGTCAGACAAACGTTGGTGGTTTGGGAAAAAAATACCTTGCTTCTCTTTAGGAGGCAATTATATCCAGTGGTCAGTAGATTGTGTGTAATTGATCAAGTAGAACTGACTGTGCCATAGATATAGCTTTAGAGCAGGGATCCCCAACCTTTTGAACCTGTGAGCAACATTCAGAAATAAAAGGAGTTGGGGAGCAACACTAGCATGAAAAAATGTTCTCAGGTGCCACAAAAGTGCTGTGATTGACCATTTGGTAGCCCCTTTGTGGATTTTCAGCCCACATTGAGGCTCTGTTTGGCAGTAAATCTGGTTTTTATGAAAGCAAAACTTGCCTCCAAGCCTTGAATTCAAAAATAATCACCTGCTTTGAGGCCACTGGGAGCAACATCCAAGGGGTTGGAGAGCAACATGTTGCTCACAAGCTACTGGTTGGGGATCACTGCTTTAGAGAATGCATTGTTTGTAGTATTGTTACCAAAGTTGCAACTACATTGGTTCTCCTGTATCTGCTCCTAGTTGTCCATCACAGTGTAGTGTGTAGAAGACAGATTATGGGTGGAATTCTCTGCAGTTCACCCTGTTGTTATTATATGTGGAAAAAGAATAGCAAGGACAAGGGTGGTGAGGAATTGATTTCCATTGTGTTTGTATGCAGTAGCAGCACAGTTAGCAGGCAACTTAAATTATCTATTTTAAAATGGCATCAATATTCTACATCCTTCTTAGTGTAGGCTGGGAATGACAGGTCTTTATTATTCATAATCTCAGGTTGTACTCTGCAAGCGAGGGGGAGAATTCTCACCTATTAATAAAATGTTCTCCGTCTCCTCTCAGGCCTGGCGGCCAGAAACTAATATCCCACCAGTTCTCTGGTTCATTTTATTAAGATTGCTCTAAAAGTTGTTAATGGTCTTTTCCATTGCAGTTACCTCAATTAATTGCTTCATGCATAGACTTGGCCTCCTAATGATTAATTTTATGAGATATGAGTTCAAATAATGTCCCCAGGCTCCAATGCGTTTTATTATTATTTAATAGAATTAATCAATAGCCTCGTGAGAGAGTTTATTCTGTTGAGTAGACTTATGTCCTTGTAGTGACTGGGTCAAGAGAGAAGAGCCCACCTCTAGATACCAGAAGATGCATTGATTGCTGTGTTTATTATACTGGTGATAAATATAATCAACTACTGTAATTAAGTGGTTTCATGAGGACCTACACTGGAAAGGGAAAACTCATTAATTTCTTCTTAGGTGGCCCTCTTTTAAATAACAGAAACAGAGAGTCTGGCATTTCATCAGTGGTCCAGCCACATAAACATTTTTGCATTTACCTTTACATTAACTTATAAATGGATAATTCTAAGCAACTTTTCAATTGGACTTCATTTGTAGTATTTTAATCATTTGCCTTTTTCTTCTCACTCTTTCCAGCTTTCAATTGAGGGTCACTGACCTCGTCTAAAAAAACAAATGCTGTAAGCTACAAATGCATTATTATTGCTACTTTTTATTACTCATCTTTCTGTTCAAGCCCTCTCCTAGTCATATTCCAGTCTCTTAAGGGTAAATTTATCAAAGAGTGAAGTTCCGGCACTAGAGGGAAATTCTGCCACTCTCCATTCATTTCTATTGGATTTTGAAAGGCCTATTCATCAATGGGTGAAGTGAAATTTCACCCTTTGATAAATACGCCTTTAAAAATCCCATAGAAATGAATGGAGAGTGGCGGAATTTCCCTCTAGTGGTGGAACTTCACTGTTTACTTCACTCTTTAATAAATATACCCCTTAGTCTCCAGAGTTGGAGAACGTTTGTTGGAGAAGCGCTGGCCTGGGTTCTCTGTTAATCTCTAGAGGCCTGGGTTATTAGATTAGCAATTATAATCACTAACACAATGGCCTGGACAATAATTTTAGCTTGCATTGTCCTTTAAAGCATCAATACCTAAAGCTTCCTAGAAGCACAGACATTCTTCCTGCCAGAAATCATTGTATGAACACACTAAATGGTCATGTCCATTCCTTTGTATGCACAATGCTTGAAGAAAACAGGGCCCTTGGGGCTTCCTAAGCAACAGCAGTTTACACTTCAGGATTAATTTGCAGATAATCCAATGTTAGCTTTCCCTACTATACACGATTAGCTCCACTCCTACTCAAATTGCCTATACTCAATGCACTCTGACCTAGTTCTTGGAATATAAAATATATTTTATGGTAAATTTTCCTTCATCGCTTCTGGCATAACACTATGAATTAATGATTATAATGCTTTCTGGGGGAGAAACTTTTTTTTTCTTGGAAGATAGAACTTGAAGAAGAAGAGCGAGGAAGCAATGAAAGAAAGGGGTTTGAGGTGAAATCAGATAAACATCCACGTGCAATGTTTCGTTACAGCTAGAGAATTGAATCAGATTGGCCTTCTGTAATAACAGTTATTTGCTCCTTGACACAGATGTGAGTGATGCCAGGAACAGTCATTTTAAATGGGTACTTTATCTGGAAGCATATCATCAGCATCATTGCCAACTTCCCCATGTGCAAAGGAAATTACAGAACAAATTTTCTTCAAAGTTTTATTCCAAATTTGCTTTAATAAGCTTTCAGAGGTGGATCACACAGTATAATCTTTTAGGATCCCCCTACCCCAGCAATTGACTAGGGGCCCACCAAGGCTGCTGACTCGGGGCCCCCCACACACTCTCCTGAGAAGGATCCCCCTACCTGGTGTCTGACCTGGGGGCTCACTGGGATTCCTGCCTCAGGGACCCCAACACCCTATACAGAATAAACACGAGATAAGAACAATCCTGTAATGCTTATCCAAAAAGACAGGAAAATAAGTGAAGAAGAGAAAGAAATGGCCTGTATTCAACCAGGTATTAAGGCCAAGGAAAGTAAAGAATATAGTAAATAAAGACAAAAAGTCACTACAACAGTTTACTGAACAGCAGTCAATTTAAATTCCATTAAAAACGCCTTGCATCAATTTCTGCGAGGTCCCTTCTGTGTAGAAACATTCTTTTTAATGGCTAGCAGCTGCAGGAGGGTGCGTCTGCGTTATAACCTTTAAAATGTAGGCATTGGCATTTCTGTAGAGAACATTAGCATTTATACCACAGGCAAGTCTGGGATGAGAGAATAGAAGGAATAGAGAATAGAAATTTCCTTAAATCTTGAATTTCGTATCTGCATCTGTCAGTATACTTGTAAAATTTTTTATTGATCATGTCCCAGTTCATTTTATCTTTGAAGTGGGAGATTGGAATAAAAAATGCTTTCAAAAACTTTGCATTTGAAATTTTTGTGGTAAAAAACATATAAAGATTTTCAATGCTTTTGAAAGCATTGATTAAAAGTATTTTGAGGGTCTTTCTTAAGATTAATTTGTGTAACCAAGTATACAATAGCATAACTTTGTGACCAAAAGCTTCGAACATTTTGGCAGTCCCACCAGATATGCAACACTTAGCCTACTTGGCCACAGTGTCTAAAACGGTCTACGCTGAGCTTGGAATTTATCCTAGTTAAACAGGAGGGGACCATATACCAGCAAGCAAGAACTTTGTATGCTGTTTCCAATAGTGATAAATATCTAGAACATTTAAAGGGGTGGTTCACCTTCAAGTTAACTTTTAGTATATTGTAGAAGGGCCAATTCTAAGACACTATTCAATTGGTCTTCATTATTTATTTTTTTATAGTTTTTTAATGATTTGCAATTTCCTTCTGTTTCTTTGCAGCTTTCAAATGGGGGTCACTGACACCATCTAAAAACAAATGCTCTGTAAGGCTACAAATGTATTGTTATTGCCACTTTTTATTACTTATCATTCTATTCAGTCCCTCTCCTATTCATATTCCAGTCTCTTATTAAAATCAATGCAGGGTTGCTAGGGTAATTTGTTCCCTAGAAACCAAATTGCTGACACTGCAAAATAGAGAGCTGCTAAATAACTATAAAACTACAAACAATAAAAAATGAAAAACAATTGCAAATTGTCTCAGAATATCACTCTCTATATTATACTAAAAGTTAACTCAAAGGTGAACAACCCCTTTAACAGTGGAACTCCCAACTCTGGAGCCAAGTTTCTTCTGTGATGGTGGTATTAAGTTCTTTCTCCCAGGCTGAGGTATATGATAAGGGAATATCCAGGAACATTCGGTATGGATATGAGATTAAGCCCCTTGCGTATGGGTATTTTATGCAACCATCAGGGACGAAGGGGAAGAGGACCGAAATGAGCATACTTATGCGGAGCTCTGGAGGTTTCAGTTGAAAGATGGAGGTCTGATACAGAAGCCCATGCATACACTATAGAAGGAAAGAAATGCGGTGTTTCTTTTGACAAAGGAGCAGCATTATTTCCAAGCTTTACTTGTGTATTTATATAGACCTTTCTGATAAAGCTTACTTAGTTTTTGTCTTTCCTTCTCCTGTACGTAACTGGCTCATGGATGCTTTCTGAATAGGACAGCCAGGCCACACTGGCCAGGAGCCCTAGGCAACCTGGCCGTCCACAGCGGTGACTGAGCATGTGCATGCACAAAGTGACAAAGCATAGGTTTCCCGGCGTCACTTTGGGCTAGATGACACCAGAGCGCATGCGCAGAGGAGCCAATCTGCATGTGCATGCACTTAGGCGCCCGAAGAAGATGGAGAGTGATGAGACCAGATGTGGGGTAGGCTACAGAGCAGGTACGTGTCTAGCTCCCCCCGGCTTTGCTCCCTAGGCACGTGCCTCCTATGCCTACCCTTTGGTCTAGCCCTGGGAGAAGGGGATATTTGGTCTTTTAAGACCTTGTTATGAAGTTTCTGTTCTAATATTTTAAGAGTTGATTTAATGGGAGAGGAAACTGTATCTTGGTTTTCTTTAAAATAATTCTCCACTGCTTGTTTACTTAATGTGAAAGAGGAATTAATTCTTAATAAGGAATCATTTAGAAGCCAGTTAAAACTTGTGGGTTTCTGCCAAATACTTGTGAGGGTTAAGGTAATGGGTGAGTGATCTGACCAGGGAGTGGTCAAAATTTGAGCCTGGTGAATATTTGGGAGAGATGGTTGATCCTAGAATATATGTAGTAGAGGTTGCAAAAGTAAGTAAAGCCTTTGGAGTGTGGATGTTGTTCTCTCTAGGGGGTAAATTTATCAAAGAGTGAAGTTCCGCCACTAGAGTGAAATTTCACCCTTTGATAAATACGCCTTCAAAAATCCCATGCAAATGAATAGAGAGCTGCGGAATTTCCCTCTAGTGGCGGAACTTCACTCTTAACTTCACTCTTTGATAAATATACCCCCAGGAATCTATTAGGGTATGACATTGAAGTATTGTTTGTATTCGATGAGAGGAAATCTGAGGAGATGAAGTTATTTTGGGTGTGATTTATCCCAATAATTATGAAGGCCATAATACTCAGCCATAATTATAGGGCCTGAGTGATCTTGTTAAATAGTATCAGGTATCAGGGCCAGAGGAGAGAAGAAAGGTGGAAAAATGGTGAGATAATTGGGAGCGGACGACTTTGGCTTTTCCTGAATGCAGACCATGTCAGCATGAATAGATTTCTAAAATGCAAATGCCTTGGATCACTTATGGGGTGAGTTAAGGCCATTAATTGCACATTATGTGAAACATTTTTTAGGTGTGTAGCCATGCAAAGAAAGATAAGATCTAATCATGTAAAATATTCACAATCACAACCCCTGTGATCTCATGAGTCACTCCGGGAGCTGCATAGCCTGCCTAAAAGGGAAAAACCTCTCGCAGGTAACAATCTAAAGCTGTCAGTACAGTAGAGAAAGTTAAATAACCATTAAAATCTGGAAAAACAATATAAGAACTAGTAACATTATATAGGAAATTATAACCTAGATTTGGTCTCATTTGGCTAAAGATGCTATGTAAATATTATATAGCATGTAAATCACTATGCTAATGTATAATAAGTCATTTTGCATATATACTAGAGATTAAGAGACCAAAAGTAGGGGGGGTAGCTCAATCAAAATCAGGCAACTATTGTTGCTTGGGTAAGAGGTAATCAAAAGGGGAAAAAACTCTATATTATCCCACTTAGGAACATTTTTATAAACATAAAGTCAGCTTGACATCTTGACATCAGTCTGGTTTTGGGCACTACCCATATGAATGTGATGTGTTGGGTGTCTTTTTGCAGTTTCATAGAAGAATATAAGTAAGACATCCAGATGCTCTCTCAGAAAGAAAGGGAGATTGTTGGGCTCAAGGTGCAAGTTGTAGTTTTTGAAGAATCTCTCGGGCACCATTGTAGGAGACTGGAGAATACTGTCTTCCTTTGTAGGAAAACAGGAGGTGAAAGGAAAGCCCCAGTGGTAGCAGACGTTAGCCTGTTGCAGTATCATCAGAACTGGCTTGAAGGCCCGCCTCTTCTGGATGGTAAAAAGACATTCAAAGAAATGTTACTTTGCCTGGATTGCTATACCCTCAAGTGTGTGTGTGTGTGGGGGGGGGGGGGGGGGGGGGTCCCAGAGCTCTGCATAAGAAGTGTAGCGAAAAAACTACCAAGGCTACCAGTTGCACATTCCTTGTCAAAGGGTAAGATATCCTTATGCTACTCCTGAACTTGTGATAACCGTAGAAGCTGGTTTTGTGAAGAGCAGGTTACTGTTCAGTGAAAATTCACAGATTTCCATTGAGCCATACTATAGCCATTTGGTTTAATGTATTGCAGGCCGTAATTGGGGTTAGGTCAGAAGGGAGCACCTATAAGTGTCAGGTGGGGAGCAGGTCTGGGTCAGATTTTTTTCTTGGGGTCCCACCCACCAAGTGCAATCCTAAAACATGAAAAGGAACGGCAGAGGTAATCTAGACAAAGTGCAAAGATAAAACTCTGTAGTAATAATAATAAAAAACTGTAATAATAGAACAGTACCTTGTACTTGATCCCAACTAAGATATAATTAATCCTTATTGGGAGCAAAACCAGCCTGTTGAGTTTATTTACTGTTTAAACTATTTTTTGTAGAGTTAAGTTATGCAGATCCAAATTACAGAAAGATCCATTATCTGGGAAACCCCAGGTCACAAACATTACAGGTCCCATACCTGTACTTGTTCCAAGGTACACAGTAAGTAAGCGGCGGCAGCAGCATTCGGCCGTGCACATGAGTAAGCATAGCAGTTAGCATTTATTCCTGATGGCAATACTCTTCCATCTTTTTTGTCTCTGGAGCCCATATCACTTCTTCATACAAATGATATGAACTGACAAATTCACGCCACAGCTCACTTGGCCGTGGGAAGATGAGGAAATAAAGAATTTTTGAAATGCATATGAGCTATGGGATGGGATTGATTCAACAACAGAGGCAGTGAGGTGTGCAGAATGAATGAGTTTGTACATTCATTGTCTGATAAATTATGGGTGGCATAATATCATTTTAATTAGGTTTTAGAAAAAGAATAAGAAAGCTCATTTTTTTATCAGTGATGGGCAATCAGAGACCTTACCAGATGTTGTTCAATTACAGCTCCCAGTAGGTTCCAATAGCATGGCAAATAGACTGTGCAGATAAGATTACCATTTGGCCAGTTTTTTTTTTCTTAATAATTGAGCCCAACACAAAGGATTCCTAATATGAAACTGATGTAAGATGAGGTGATCGGCTGTTTTTTTGTTGAGCTGTAAACTTTTTTCAGCACACTATCTCAGAATAGGAACACACTCACTAGGACATAAAATACACTGTGATTTACAACAATAATAAAATGTATAATAAAAAGAGAAAAAGGCAACAGGTATCTAATACAATTAGCATTCCTACAATGGGGACACATGGGGCTCTATGTGACTCACTAGCAGAATTACTCTCTGGCAGACTAACTAACACAGTTCTTAAAATATAATTGTTCTACATTTTAACTTCTGAATCTAATTCTGAGTGCATTACATACCTCTGGTTCTTTCTAAACATCAAACATGGAGACATCATGTTACCAAGCACCTAGACTCCTACCTGGCAACCATACTCCTATGGTCAGTCCTGACAGCTCATGACTGAACAAAGCATTTAGTTTAGGACATATAAGTTGGTAGAATTAAACCAGCACTTACACAGTACATTATAAGTTTTGACCATCAATACACCATGCATCACACAAAGATAGAATTCATAATGCTGGGCATTTACTTTTCTTCCCCTTATGCACTTAGCACTTCTGCATTGGGGAATGGCTTTGCTCAGGGAGGAAGAAAAGCCAGTCTATCGGATTTGTTTAATTAATTTTTAAGTGATTTTTCAAGTAGACTTTTAAGTACTGAGATACAAATTACAGAAAGATCCCTTATCTGGAAAACCCCAGCCCCTGAGCATTCTGGATAACAGGTCCCATACCTGTATTAATGTTCTTATATACACGTAGTTAAGGAAGGTTTTCTGTCTGAATACGATAGGGCTATTTCATTTTTATAGTAGTAGTCGTATTTCTTCAATCTCCAGACATTTGTGAAATGCACTTGGCTAATGAATTGAGAAGCAAGAGAATTAAGAAGAGAAGAAAATGTAGCAATGTCATCCTAATCCCAGGAAGCATTTAACATGTGAAAATGACCTAATAATCTCTGAAAGATGCCAGGGTAACTGGCTGTTATCTAGTGCTATAAATCAGTGTAATGTATACATTAGGCACTTCAATGTGTCTTCCTGTAGCATGAAAGGGAAATGGTAAATGAGGGCCATTAAATCATGTAGAAAAGGAATATTTAAAGCCTACGGCTTTCAATTATTAATGCCTGCTCTGTATATATATATATATGCTTTAATGGACACTAGAAGTGGAGTATGGACAATAAATCATTCATGTGCAACTGAATTGATAAGTGTGATCTCCAATCGTTCCCTTTTCTGACCTCAGTTGACTCATCATTCAGTCTAAGGGTGGTGACATCTTCAGCTACAGAAAGCCATTTTATGCAGTGAATTGTAGAGTTGTAGAATCCACTTTCTGGAGAGGTTGTGCTGGCAGATACAGTAGTTAGTTTTGGTAAAGGGTTGGGCTTAATAATAACAAATTAATAATAAAAAAAGTTACTATGGCTGTCTATGTCATATTAATGTTATGAGATTGCCTTGTTTTTGTGGAAGAAGTTATCCCAATCCTAATTGGAGAGAACGTCTAGATGCAAATAAAATAGCGAGCACCGGTTCAAAGGGCATAAAGATGATAATAGGACAGAAAATATTGCTGGTAGAGAAGTAGAGAAAAGATGGAACAGTGTTATACAGATGAGGAAGGAGGAGGCACCAGAGAGATGTATATAGAACAGAAGAGAAGAAGAAAATAGGGGAAACAAAAAAAGAGAAAATCAAGTTAGAGAACAATAGCACGGAATCTAAAACAGAATGCAAAAAGGAAGTGCATACTATATTTTCTTAATTCATTAAAAATTGGTAGTAAAACCCAAAAAGCCACAAAGTATTTAAAGTAGTACCTGGAGAAGTACAGTATGTTGCAAACAATCCACCAATTGGAGATTGAGTATTGATGCATATAATAGTGTCAATCCTGTGCTTTATAGTTTCCCTCTAGTCATCAACCAACTGATAAAAATAATTTATAAAGCAAAATATGATATAATGTTGTTTTAATAAATATTAAAATCACAGTAAAGCAACCAATTTTCTACTCCAAAAGTAAAGAAAAAGTCTGGACTTCTCTGGGACCAGGTAGGCTTATCTACAGTAGATGAATTTGTAATAGGTAAATAAATCACAAACTCAGAGAAAGTTATGATGCACAATACACATGCAGGGTTCTGTGTTTGCAGAAGCTGAATTGGCAGCCAATAAAAGCCTAGGCACAATTTTACTTTTGGGGTCCCCTCAGGCCACCTACTTAGGTGAAGCTATGCATAATGGGCATCAAACTGTTCATGAGAAGTAAATATCAAAATGGTACTGTATTAGCAAAATGGATTTATTTTAAAGTGGCTGAAACCAGGAAGTGTTGGTGGATGAGGCATATTATAACAGTGGGTGTGGCTTATAATTGTGGGAGGGGTTTTGTTTCACATGCAGCGTTACATGCGCCCCTTATTTGCATCTGTCTGCTTTTAATTTCTCCAATTCAACACTGGCGAGCAAAACTTTGCCTTTTGAGTTTCTAGCAAAGCTTTTCTATGTCACAGACTGGATCAGACCTCTTTACACTAATGCCACCTACATTCTCCTTCTACTTCAAACCTCTCTCTCTCTTCTGTTTGGAGTTGTCGATTACCTTTCTGCAATTGTCCTCCTGGATGTCACAAAATTACACAGCTGAATTCACAATGTTTTCCCAACCGGAAACACTACTGCAACTAATTCTTTACTTGCTTCAAGGTCTTTCACAGTTTCAGTCTGGTCTAAACACTGCAGTGAGGCATTCCAATACAATAAAAGACGATGATGTAAAAAACCTAATGCCTTCCTTGGCTAACATGAAGATAATCATAATGCAAGACACACAGAAACTGAATTTATGGGTAATGTGTAAAGAATGTTTTATTCCCTAGCCCTTTACATTTATTCAGCTATTTTTTTTTTACAGTGGATAAACCTATATGTATTTATGATGGTTAACAACTTGCTAATGCTATTTGACACTTAAGAGTTGGACAGATTAAATGAATTGTCTTTTAAATTCATAAAATGCATTAAATTCATAATGGGGATTTTAAATACCTGTACTTGCTGATATCTACCACTTGGTGGCAGACGCTACATATTATTTGAGGAGATTATTATTCCCTTTTATTCAAACAGTGCCAACATACTGTACACAAAAAATATCATTTACATTTTTTAACTAAATATATATATATATATATTTATTTATTTTTTAATTAAGCGATAATATAATTAAAACAACAATTTTCTTCTCCTCTGAATTTTTCTGTTTTCTGTTTAAATTTCAGTTTAATGTGGCAACCCTGTGGCAGTTCTAAATTTGGCCAGGAGGTGTCATTATGAAGAAGAGGCACCTCATGTTCTACCTTTGGCTTTTTCCTGCTGAGAAATGTTAATGTTTGCTGGAGATCCTAGGACAGCAAGGCCCCAGTAAAGGAAGGGTCCCAAGGGTAAGAGTTTGTTAGAAATAACAGTTCTAAGATACTGTCTGTTAGTGTAGGAATCATAGTGGATATGGACTCAGGTCAGAGGACCCTGTAGGTTCCACTGGAGGTGATCCTGGTCCACTTGGTGGTGTCATAGAGGTGAGGCTTGATCCTGCCAAGTCTGTCCTCAGAGAGAGGATAGTTAGCGTGTGATACACTATATAACTGTATTCCATGACCCCTGTAGTTGATGTGGTAATTGGCCAATCCAGAATTGACATATCAAAGCCCTGCCCCCATGATTTCACCACTCTGCCCTGCCTCTGTGACATCACTGTGGTGTTTATACAACCGGCCTGCGGGTGTCACTGTGTATACACAGGACTTTCTGTACAGCTTGAAAGTGAAAGTAG
>CM044435.1:119544975-119555109 GCA_024363595.1 Xenopus borealis | reverse complement strand
AAAAAAAAACACAAATAATAAAAAAAATTAAAACCAATTGCACATTGTCTCAGAAAATCACTCTCTACATTTAAGATTAAAAAACAAACGGCTTTTTATTTAGGGCCCTGCAAGGGAAAAGGCTTTACTACGAAAGATTTAATGCAAGCTGTGAACACTATTTATTGGAAATTAACATGACTTCGTCCCCATTCTTTTTTGTAAGCAGCTGATACCCCTTTGTTTTATGTTTATCCAATATATCATGCAGAGACCTTGGTTGATTGTAAAATGCAAAGGCCTTTTGTTTAGATGGAATACAGCTGCTCACTGACTGTAAACAAAAGCCTCTGAGAAGTACATTGAAAGGATATTATAGAGAATTTGCTTACAAACAGGCTTCATTAGTTAGGGCTGGTGCAGACAGGGAGATTCGGGAAGTTTCTGTCACACGAAGTTGGCGAATCCTGGAAATCACTGCGCCGCGTGTGCACTGGCACTTTTTTTTTTCATTTAAACAGGCAGCAGACAGGGAGAAGGCAGTTCGGGGAGATTGTCGCCTCGCAGAAGAGCCGATTAATCGCCAGGCCACACACCAGCCTTTAAAGCAGGCGGAACACAAGGAGAGTTTTCAGGTCACGCAGGTTATACCCAGAGACTTTCTCCTAATTAATCTTTAATCCTATATCTTAAGCAGTTTATTTTGGTGCAATGGTAGTTAGTAAATAATTTTATTTAATCCTTCTAGCATATAAGGACATGTTATTTTTGTGCTTTAATACAAGAGTAGAGGTTCCAATGTTATGCTTTTTAAAGGGGACCTATCACCCTAAGAAATAATTCCAAATCCTATTTTATGATGTTAATAAAACAAAATAAACTTTAGTTATATATATAATTTGTTTACATTTTGTTACTGTAAGTCTTGGAATTCAGAATCACATCAAGCAGGCAGCAGCCATTTTGTGGGCACTGTTATTAAGGAAAGTTTTGCATTATTCCAAAACATCTAGGAACAGGAGAATCAAAAGTGAATGTAATTGCCTGCCCCAACTCTATGCTTAAAGCTGGCCATAGACTTTAATATCTGCTTATTTGGCAACATCGCCAAACGAGTGGATCTTACCCCGATATGTCACCAACTACAGGGCTATATCGGGGGTAATCCGAACATTCGGCCCTATGGCCGAACGATCAGATTATGATGAGGGCAATGGGCTCCGACGGGTCTGTCGGGAACAAATCAAACCTTCCCTATCAATATTGTGGCCAGATATCGATCGGGATGACCCATCAGAAGCCCCAATACACGGGCATGTTAAGCTGTCAAATTGGTTTGAACATCCAATATCAGCGGCTTTCTGCCCGTTTATGGCCACTTTTACGCATAGAGGAGGGGCAAGCAACATTGACAGCTGAGATTTCTAAATACTTTTATCAAAGGTACGGCCATTTTAATGGAAAAAAAAAAAGGATTTGGGTTTCATCTTTAATTTGAAAAGGGCTTTTATTATACAGCTTTTTATGTCTGGGTCCCCTTTAAGCATTCCCCAGAGACCGCTACAGCACTGTTCTTTTTCCAGTTCTTTTTCTTGAATGTCTATCTCAAATGTCCTAACAAATAAAGTGACAGATGCTTCACATATAAATGGACACTGTACATGTAAATTGGAAAATTAAGACATTTTAGGCCCTGGCTCTGATGCCTACCACAGGCAGTTATTGCCAGACCACATCGACAGGTAAGGTAGATCTTTTTCAAATTGTGTGTCAGGGGGCATCCTATAGTTGAGGGCAAACCCCTAGCAGTCATATTAAATGCACTTGTATCACTGACTGTGACTGGTCTTACCTTGCTTCACCTTGCTGCCATTGTGAAATTGGCTCTCCATGGTACTAGGGGAACTCCCAGTGGGTCCACATTTCTCTGGGCCCTCCTGCTCAGCCAGCCATCTGGCTTTGTATACCTGTAAAGTTGTAATAGCCCACTAACAAAAATGGTGGAGGAAGGGTAGGTAATAGAATATAAACAAAGAGGCCCAACCAGCAAAATGAAAAGGTTAATAGGGAATAAAGACGAAAGGCCTTTATTTTTTTTCTTAAGTGGCAGTTGGTAAATCTTTCAAGTTCTTCCTTAAATGGCAAGTCGACCCCATATTAAATATGTGTCTAATACAAGAAGACATAATTGAAAGAAACATTTACTTAACTCTTAGATGCAAAAGTCTTAGGGGGCAATTCACTAAAGCGCAAAGATTCTAACGCTAGCGCTAATTCGCCAGCATGACGTCAAATCATAACTTCGCAAATTCACTAACACCGGCTCTGGCGAATTTTCGCTAGCGAAGTAGATAGACTAGTGCAACTTCGCACCCTTATGCCAGGCGAAGTTGCGCACTGACGAAGGATCGTAACTACGCAAATTCACTAAGATGACCATTTTACTGAACGTTACCACTTACGCTTAGGGTTGACACCTTTTCCTGAAAAAAATACCGGCCTTCCTATATGTTTATCTTTTTTTCCTATTAATAACATTGGGATCAACCATCAAAAATACCAGCCAGGTGGCAACCATACTTACGCTAGATGCTACTTCGCCAGGTCAGACCAGTTCAATACAATAGATAGGAGTCCCAAAAAAACGCTGGCGTGTTTTACTTTTCTAGGGTGATAGTCTAAAAAAGAGCGACATTTTTTTGGGGGGTTACCCTCCTTCCCCCCTACATTTCCTAACATATGGCAACACAGCTATACAGGGGGTACATGTTTAGGCCCCTAACGTTTTATTAACCCCTCGGTGCAGATTCAGGGCATCAGAGTTCACAGCTGCTATCTTCTTCTCTTTGTGAAGTGGGCAGTGTATCGGCACATGCGCAGTTGGTGCAATTTTCCGGTCTGTAACAACTGCACATGCTCCGAAAGTCATTGCCGAAGCACCGGAAGAAGATCCGATGATTTTCTAAGAGAATAAGATGGCGGCCATGAACTCTGATGCCCTGAATCTGCATCGAGGGGTAAGTAAAAAGTTAGGGGCATTTACCCTGGGTAGCAGCTTGGCTGGGGGGGAGGAGGGGTCTATGTAAGGTATGGTTTTTTTTAAATAAGGGGTTTAGTTCTCCTTTAAGGTCACCACCCAGCTGGTATTTTACCTTTCTGACCAGTAAAAATGATGCTTGATTCCAATGGCAGTATGGTGGGTAGGTAGGATTGTCACCTTTTTCTGAAAAAAATACCAGCCTTCGTATATATTTATCTTTTTTTCCTACTAATAACATTGGGATCAAACATCAAAAATAACGGTAAAATACCGGCCAGGTGGCAACCCTATATACAAGACTATGTTGCAAACCATGAGGCCGATGTTTCCCACAGTATTTTGATTTGACACAAGTCTGCTCCCTGATGCGTTATTCCAGCCTGATCATCAGAATGGAGCCAACAACTGCCATGTTGCGTTGCATAGAAAATGTATTATACATCATAGAAGTTAACATTTTACCATCTGAAATACACTGTACAGAATGCAGTGGGGGAGCAGTCATTATACCTCAGGAAAAACCAATATTGACTGCATTTTGTACAGCTATACTTAAGCCAGTGTTCTTGGCTCCACAAAAAAAATGTTTTGTGATACTGAACGCAGAAGTGCTGCAGCTGCCATGTTGTTTTCCTTTCAGCACAGCTGAGTAAAATGCAAAGGGGATGTCTGTGAGGAGAGCAGATGGTAGGACTGGGCCTTAGGTTGCCATAGCGATGCACTGAGCCGAAGCTCTAGAGCTTTCCTCTTGCTGCGCCTGTGAAGCTAAACACTATCATATTCAGCAGACATGATACATGCAAAATAGGTGTTTGTTTTTTTTAGCTGTTTTGTTTGTTGTAAATCTTTCAATGCTTCTCTTTCTGCTTTTAATATGAAAGTGCACCTTCACAGCCAGTACATGGGATTACTGCATATTTGTATTGCTGCTGTGGTACGATAAATAGTAATATAAGTTCTGCCAAGCCACTGTGTTGTCTCCAGTCTATCCTAGCGTTAATGGGCCGATGGTCCCAGGGGCATACAAGCAGTAGCTTCTTTATGTCCTTCTTTTGAACCAGTGGAAACGAGACTGTGGGAGAGGGCAGAATGTGGAAGGTCAAACACCATTATGTACCATTAGGCTGGAAGTAGGGTAGGGGAGAACGAAAATATTGGCAAAATCAACAACATTTGTTGATGAGGACTCTAACACAAGATTAATTTGTTCTATGGAACCGGTCGCCACAGACAGCCCATAGACTGCACTCTGATCCGTTATAAATAGGGTTGCCATCTTTTCTTGAAAAAAAATACCGGCCTTCCTATATATTTTTTTTCCTATTAATAACATTGGGGTCAACCATCAAAAATACCGGCCAGGCCGGTAAAATACCGACCAGGTAGCAACCCTACTTATAATCCAGAGGACATCTCCCTACTAGTGTTGTGGCCATTGTTTAAAATGTGTGGTGCTGCTGTACACAGGGATTCATATAAAAGCTATATTCTTTGTTCTGCTATCAGCCTGTGCAGATTGTTATGGTGTTTGGTTAATTTTTAAAATATAATATAAATTTTTTATATGCTCTAAATGTAAAAGGACTGAATAAGCAGGACTGATATACCAAATAATAGTAATAAAATAGTACTTGATCCAAAATAAGATTTAATTAAGCTTTATTGGAAGCAAACCCAGCCTGTTGGGTTTATTTAATGTTTAAAAGATTCTATAGGAGACTTAAGGTATGAAATTACAGAAATATCCATTATCCAGATAACCCCAGGACCCGAGCATTCTGGATAACAGGTCCCATACATTTATGGATTTTTCCATCCATTGAGTGTTGTTGCCATAGTGTTAAATGCACTAGCTCTTTGGCATCTACTTGGCACAAATATAAATATAGAAGAGCCCCCATTTTACATTTTTCCGGAAACCAGAAAAAAACTATGTATAATCTGGCAAAATGTAATATATATATATATATATATATGTATGTATGTATATATATATATGTATGTATGTATGTATGGAAAAAACCGGCACTCACGAAAAAAATCGTCAACTTTGCCTGGGTGCAATGCCACACAAAATATCGATAGTCCACAGAAGTAGTCGCACTCTCAGGTGTTATGAAGAAATATATCGAGTTTTATTCAGACAGAAGAAACTGACGTTAGACATCCTTTATAATAAACATTTTTAATTTTCACTGTAAGACCTGTGACTGTGATCTCTTCAAACAATTTATATATACAGTATATATATATTGATGGGACAATGATTCAAAATATCAAAAACCTTAAAGGGGTGGTTTACATTTTAGTAGGATATAGAATGACTACTTCTAAGAAACTTTTCAATTGGTCTTCATTATTTATTTGTTATAGTTTTTCAAGTATTTGCCTTCTTCTTCAGGCTATTTACAATTCTAAAAAACAAATGCTCTGTAAAGCTACAAATGTATTGTTATTACTACTTTTTATTACTTATCTTGCTATTCAGACCTCTCATATTTCATATTTCAGTAGTTTAGACCCTAGCCTACCATATTGGAGAGCTTCTGAATAAATAAAACTACAGGTCAGCCTGTTTGATATCCGGAACCTTGACCTGTTACTGGTCTTTGTTAGGCTACTGCCTTGCAAAAAGATGGGGTCTGTGACATTTGCGACAAAATATTATTGTAGACATTCAGCTAGAAAATCTGTCATAAAGCATGACAGAGCTGCTGTTCTTTCATACAGTAAGGATATAGTTAACAGTCGCATTACTTACAGGAAATGCAAGCTTTAAGCTAATATTTAATAAAAGTTTTTTTAAAGTCCACAAATAGCTTTAATATATACAAAAGAAGAGAACTGGTACTGTAAATATTAATTGTGTCACTTTTATTTGAACTCAAATGGATTACAATTATGTCTTTTCATTGTAGGTTGATCATGATGCCAAGAAGTCTCTGGTCTTGTTTAGTCCTTATCTCCCTAGTATGCACATTGACTGTAGCTTCCAAGAAGAGCGGTGGTGGGAAAAGCAAAAGTGGAGGATGGAACACTGGGGGCAACCGGAACCCCAACTACCCAGGAGGCTACGGCTGGAACACAGGGAATACGGGAGGCAGCTGGGGTCAACAGCCTTATAATCCTAGCGGAGGAAGCAATTTCAACAACAAGCAATGGAAACCTCCCAAGTCCAAAACCAATATGAAGATGGTGGCCGTAGGAGCTGCTGCTGGTGCTGTTGGAGGCTACATGCTCGGTAATGCAGTGGGTCGTATGAGTTATCATTTCAACAATCCCATGGAGTCCCGTTATTATAACGACTATTACCACCAGATGCCAAATCGTGTTTACAGGCCGATGTACAGAGACCAGGAGTACGTGTCAGAGGATAGGTTCGTGACGGACTGCTACAATATGTCGGTGACAGAGTACATCATAAAGCCGTCTGAAGGAAAGAACAACAGCGAGATAACCCAGCTGGATACCAGGGTGAAGTCCCAAATTATTCGTGAGATGTGCATCACCGAGTACAGGAGAGGATCAGGATTCAAGGTGCTCTCTAACCCTTGGCTGATCCTCACTATCACTCTCTTTGTTTACTTTGTGATAGAGTGACCAAAGGGAATCTTAATGAAAAGGCCAAATATATTTATATATATAGAGAGAGAGAGTATAAACCGATTCTGTCCCGTCTCACCCCCAGTCTGACAGTCTCTATTGTGATTCCCTCACGCTGCGCTGTTGAGTCCTATGTAAATCCAGTCCAACCTCCTACCGTCAGTAAGCAAACATGGATTTGTATATGTTGCTACAATACTGACCAGAATTTCCGCTTTTACTTCAACTACGACCTCTGCTTGACAACACATCTTTCTGACATTGTGAATGATGTAGCAGTACATGCACATTACTAAGATACCTTGCAGGTTCCCGTAACCGCAGAGTCCCGTTTTACAATGCACCACTGTGCTGCTACAGCCTCCAGTGTAACCCGCCCTTGCATTCTGTATTCCACTGGCTGCAGTATGTGTATCAAATATCCTACCTCCCGAGTTTAAAAACAGTGCAAATGCCCCACACCCCAGGCCAGGAGGCTGTTTCTGGAGGAAGCCAGAATTTAAGTTGGGGGTTGCAAGGGGGTATCACTTATATTTAACTTGGGGTATATTTGCCCTTTCAGCTGGGGAAATAAGGGTATTTTGTAAACTTACTGCAGGAGGATTTTCTCCAGTTTACAGAATTCCCACAGGGCCGCAGATGGCCCTAATCTGTCTCCATATTTAACTACTTTTTCTAGAGGAAATATTTGGATACACTGCTTATGGGAATAGTGTAAATAAAACCATTTTATACCGTTGCTGCGTACACATAGGGGGAGATTCATCAAAGAGTGAAGTGAAGAGTGAAGTTCCGCCACTAGAGGGAAATTACACAGCTCTCAATTCATTTCTATGGGATTTTGCAAGGCGTATTCATCAATGGGTGAAGTGAAAATTCACCCTTTGATGAATATGCATTTAAAAATCTCATAGAAATGAATTGAGAGCTGTGAAATTTCCCTCTAGTGGTTGAACTTCACACTTAACTTCACTCTTTGATGAATCTACCCCATAGTGGAGTTTTAGGCTTGCATAAAGAAAAATATTCACACATTTAGATTAAGTCTTAAAATACAAACATACATTTATTCGTTGCTCTGCTGACATACAGTGCAAGTTCCACAGCAGAAATATGCATATGTTTATGAATACTAGCTGTGCTTTTGCACACTAAAGTCTAAAATAGAATAATGTTAGAAATGCTATATTTTGTATACTAAATACAAACATGAACTTACTGCACCAGAAGCCTAATAAGACAAATGATTTATGCTTTCATCTTGTAACTTTGTTAAACATCTTTGTAAGACCAAGACTGTGCACATGCTCAGTGTGACCTGGGCTTCAGTTGGGAGGTTAAGCTTAGGGATTGTCATAAATGATCAAAACAGCACAAGTCAAATAATATCTGCCATAGAAGCTGATACAGTACGACTGATTAATAATCAGAATATACAGACTGCACTGGGTCTGTGGATACAAAATCTCTACACGGTCGCTGTCTGCTCTACAGGGAAACAAAGTAAGTTCGAGTTCTGGGAAGTAAGGTGGAGGGACTCCCCACTGCCATTTGAAAGGATGATCGTTTCCCTGCAGAGCAGTTAGGGACCGTCGGAAGTTTCCTATCTGCAGCTTTAAGGGCAAGTTAAACGAAATGGTAATTTCACTGCATACAGTCAGGTTTATTATAAAAACAGTAGACAATTTTTAATAAAAGTATATTGGAGATAGATTTCTTTTTCAATAAAGAAAGTACAACATTGGATTTAATTTTTTTGCCTTTACATCCCCAGCCTCGTGAAGAAGCAAAAAAGCATAAACAAAAATGAATGTACATGTCGTATATTACTATCTTGTTGATGCAGAATGTAAGGGGGAGATAAACTGCCAATTATAAGCAGATACCCAGAACTGGCAGTTTGTCTGATGCATATTTCAAATAAGGATGCAATGCTGGCACACATATCAATACCATTATGGTATGCATGCAGTTTTAAAAGGGATTGTGCAGTCTCTGGATAAAGGGTTTGTGTATGCTAATCAGAGCCCGCAGAATTCACACGTGTTGCAGCTTCAGTGAGATTTACATGCTAGTACATTTCAGGCAGTTGAAAAGTGTCACGTGCAGCATCCTGTGGCTCCAGTTGGAAAAGCCTGAAAGCTCCAGCTGTCACCTAAACATTCTTCTCTTACTGCTCACATCTTAGCAGAATGTGGCATGCCTATTCTAGCACATGGACTGGTTTAACCAAGGATCACCCTGCTTCCACTGAGCCAGATCATAAAAAAGTCAACCCCTATAGAAATCTGTTTATCTGCCAATGCAATGCACGTTTCCTGCTAATGTCCCATTGACATTCCAATTTAAGCTTTCAGCTTTTGCAGAACTTTATAGCAGCCCTGCATTTTGTATAACCATACCTCAAGGTGGGCAACATCGCCAATCGAGCGGATCTCTCCCCGATATGCCCACCTTGAGGTGGGCGATATCGGACAGATCTGATCATGGGCCCTAGGGCCCAACTATTGGATCATAATGGAGGCCATATGGGCGGTCGGATCGCGGGACCACATCAACGAACAGATGCGGATGCTATCCGATGGGATTTTTCGTCCCGCCTGATCGACATCTGGCCGACTTTCGACCAGATATCGATCAGTAAAGCCCGTCGGAGGGCCCCATACACTGGCCAATAAGCTCCCGACTTGGTGTGTCGGCAGCTTTTATTGGCCCGTGTATGGCCACCTAAACTATGACATATTCCACCTGTCCCACCATAAAACAGAAGTGGAAACGAATGTCTTCCCTCGACTTATTGAAAACCTGGGCACACAATAAGCATCAGAGCAAGTGACAATAATCTGTAACACATTGTTAGTGGTGATAGAATCGGCCAGTCTCCACCTACACAATATGCCCTTGGCACTGCCACTTTGTACTGCAGTTTATTTTAACCTCAGTTTTTTTCCATTGTTCTGTATTCCTTACCAAATCACTTCTTGGCACCTTCTCCTGTAGCCCCCGATAGCCCTACTGAGCCTTGTGTTTATGTGTGACATTCTCCTGTTACTGCCATTGTATTGTACCATGTTTTTAATAAATAACTGCTTCAAACGGTCACTTGAGTCATATGTCACTTTTTATCTGGAGAGAGAGCAGAGGATTACAGGGAAAGGGAGGGGGTGATATCACTCCCAACTTGCAGTACAGCAGTAAAGCGTGATTGAAGTTTATCAGAGCACAAGTCACATGACTTGGGGCAGCTGGGAAATTGACAATATGGCAAGCCCCATGTCAGATTTCAAAATGAAATATAAAAAAATCTGTTTGCTCTTTTGAGAAATGTATTTCAATGCAGAATTCTTCAGGAACAGGACTATTAACTGATGCATTTTGGAAAAATGACAGTATCCCAGTTTTTTGTTAAAAAAAATTTAGTATACCACAAAAAAAACCCAAAACAAATTATTTTAAGGGATAACCGAAACACCGTTTGTGCTTTTCTTCAGAAAGGATCCATCATGCGGCTC
>CM044435.1:119343960-119354598 GCA_024363595.1 Xenopus borealis | reverse complement strand
TCCTCCTCAGCCTACCTGTCCCACACGGCAAATGCCCCTAATTTTTGTTACTTACACCTCTGTGCAGATTCTGGCCTCGGGAGTTCACAGGTGCCATCTGCTTTTATCGGTCTTTTTCGGAATCTGTGCGGAGTTTCGGCGCATGTGCAGTTGTAGGAAATTTCCGGTCCTGAACAACTGCGTATGCGCCAAAAAGTAACAAAAATGTTTCGGAGATTTTCGAGACTTTCGGTACATAGGGAGAATGACTGTGCATCTGATTTTGAAGAAGACCGAAAAAATAATGCCTGTGAACTGCCGAGGCCAAAATCTCCACGGAGGGGTAAGTAAAAAATTAGGAGCATTTGCCTGGTTGGTCGACCCAGGGTGGGGGGTAGGTTTTTTTCTAATACAGGTTAAATTCTCCTTTAAAGGGACCCAGTTATACAAAAACATTATCCCCAACCAAAGGTGTGGGCTAATAGAGACTGCACTTTGTTGGTATCAGTAGGTTTTTTTTTTTTTTTTTAACGGCCACCATTGATGATGTCATTTCAGTCACATGACTCACTGACGTTTGTGTATTATAATAAAGTACCCCCTGTTGTAAAATATAAGGGTGTTCAACGTCACCTTGGATTTTCATGACATGTATAAAATGGTCATGGAAAGCCACGGTAACTTAGAATAGGGGGTACTTAATTTAATATCTGTTTTATTACAGCCTGTCTCTCCTTCTTCACGCCTCACTCAAAAGATTTTATATACCTTTTCACAGTTTATTACAAAAGCCAAAGCCGCTTATAAAAGAGACAAATGTCCTTTTTTTTTTTTTTACAAGAGTACGTGCCGCATCTATGACATACTGACTGGGTGTGAACTGGAAACTCTTTAAAGCTCAGCTCATTTTAATGGGAGTCCAGTAAGCGCTTCCAGACATTACCAAGAGGAAACAAGCACTGCTCAATTTGTCTTCCTATTGTGTTACAAGGAATATAGAGCCTCCTATGAAAATATCATTTTTCTCTATACAGACACATTCTCCTTTTTCACCTGAAAAGATCTTTTCTTCTTCTTAGTGACATATATGTTCAAAAGTAGATGGTTTAAGACCCTTGTTTGGTTTCGGTTTAGAACAGCAGCAATAGAACTGATATGACAAGGCATGGATGTTGGAAATGGAAGAACATTTGTCAGAAATACACTTTTATTTGTTCAGAAAGGTCCATGATTAAAATGACTCTGGAATCCCATTACAAGGAACCACATCTCATCCCATGACATCACTGTCATGGGAAAACCATGTTTTTATCAAAACGCATCAGTTAATAGTGCAGCTCCAGCAGACTTTTGCACTGAAATCCAAAAGAGCAAACAGATTTTTTTATATTTAGTTTTGAAATGTGACTTGGGGCTAGACATATTGTCAGTTTCCCAGCTGCCCCCAGTCATGTGATAGCACTTTAGGATAGAACTGCTTTCTGGCAGGATGTTATTTTTCCTACTTAATGCAACTGAATGTGTCTCAGTGAGACTTGGTTTTTACTATTGCTTATGTTCTTAGATCTACCTGGGAGCTGTTATCGTGTGTCAGGGAGCTGTTACATTTCCCACTTGAAGGGTTAACATGCCTACATGCTGACCCTCACTTGTATTTCTAGGCCTCTGTACTCTAAGAAAAGCAAGTACAGAGGCCAGTACAGAGGCCTAGAAATACAAGTGAGGGTCAGCACATAGACATGTTAACCCTTCACCACTGTTCTGTTGTTAGGCTGCTGGGGGGGGGAAGTGAGTGACATTACTCCAACTTGCAGTACCGCAGTAAAAAGTGCCTGAAGTTTATCAGAGCACAAGTCACATGACTGTGGGCCCCATGGAAACTGACAATATGTCTAGCCCATGTCAAATTTCAAAATTAAATATAAAAAAATCTGTTTGCTCTTTTGAGAAATCGATTTCAGTGCAGAAGTCTGCTGGAGAAGCACTATTAACTACTAAACGTTTTCCCATGACAGTATCCCTTTAAATAAGCGCTGTTCCGTTTTTTTTGTCCCATATATACCCCTTTTCTCATGTACCCAATCATTTTCCACTTGAATCACTGTGTTCCTAAACACAATGGCGCCCTACTAAACCAGTCTCCTGCTCTTGTATCATTTCCCAGTCTGGGCAGATAAGTGCAAATCAGTTCTCTCTCTTCCCAACTGTTTCCAGCACTCACCTGACAAACCTTATAGTGAGTGTGACCGGAACCACTGACATTCTCAGATGTCTCCCTTCATTCCCATTCTCTTGGCCAGGGGTGTCCAAACGTGGCCCTCCAGCTGTTAAGGAACTACAAGTCCCACAATGCAATGAAGGAGTCTGACCGCCACAGTCAGGCAAATGCATTGTGGGACTTGTAGTTCGTTAACAGCTGGAGGGCCAAGTTTGGACACCCCTGCTCTAGGCTATGTTTCCACCAAGAGAAAAAGTTGATCGTATTAAAGCATGTCTTTGCGGCTGCTAAATGACCCGGCTCTTAATTGAAGGCATACTACTTATCCAGCCGCTCCTTTTCATTCAGGTCCAATAATGTCCCTGGCCCTTTGCCTATATGTTTCCCTGGGTAAACAATGCATCACTCCAGACTTTTGTGTTCTAGTCTGTTTACTGATGAAGTACAGCTTTTCTCTACTTCTGTAACATAATTATTTTCTGCTACTTCATGGAGTTGCCATATGAATACAGCATGCTATGGTTCATCAAGTTCACTTCCTAGCAACCTCTACAACCTATTTCTCCTCTTCAGGTGTGGACTGGGAGTCAAAATAGGCCCTAGCATTCCAAGTATTCAGACGCTTAAATAGTCCTCCACCAGCCCAATAAATAGTGACTGTCTATGGCAGTGATTTTCAACCTTGTGCCTCCAGCTGTTAAGGAACTACAAGTCCCACAATGCAATGAAGGAGTCTGACAGCCACAGTCAGGCAAATGCATTGTGGGACTTGTAGTTTTTTAACAGCTGGAGGCACAAGGTTGAAAATCACTGGTCTATGGGACCTTACAGCAGCCCCTCTGGATTTGCCAGAAGCCACATATTGCCAGTCCGGGCCTGCTCCTCCCGTGTGACAGAGGGTTGAACAGATACAGCGTTTCCCTAATGCCAGCCTACTAAATAACATGCCTTAAGAATAGTGAAAAGTTTCAAAGTTCCTTGTTTCCACTGGATGTGGTATATTCTCCCGTAGTTTTTTAGCATTTAGGCTCTGTCCCTGTACATCGTCCAAGGTACTAGTATTCAAAGTAACAAATATTTGGTGGAACAGACCATTTCAACGCAGTACTTTGCTGCAAAAAAAAAGTCCTTTATTCGAAACTACATGTTTCGAGTGGTGATAGGGCAATGGCTCGACACATGTAGTGTCGAATAAAGGACTTTTTTGAAGCAAAGTACTGCGTTGAAATGGTCTGTTCCACCAAATATGTGTTAATAATGAAAAGTTGCACATCTTAAAGGGATGGTTCACCTTTAAGTTAACTTTAAGAATATCACGGAATAGCCAATTCTAAGCAACTTTGTAACTGGTTTTCATAATTTATTTTGTATAGTTTTTTTTTTTTAATAATTTGCCTTTGTTTTCGTCTGATTTTTTTCTACCTTTCGTAGGGTCACTGACCCCATCTAAGGGCAGAGATTAGGGTTGCCACCTTAAATGCAAAAAAATACCTATATATTTATAATTTTTTCCCTATTAATAACATTGGGATCAACCATCATTTATCCGCCAGGCCAGTAAAACACCAGCCAAGGGGCAACCCTAGCAGAGACAGATGAGAAGATTTGGGGAGATGTAGTCACCAAGCGAAATTGACTCTTCTTCAGGTGACTAATCCCCCGGAACTGTCTCCCCACCGGCTAGAATCTAAAATTGCCGGCAGGATGGCACTGGGTGCGCTTTATTTTCCGAAGTCGTCCTTGTGAGGCAATGTCCACAGGTGTCTCTGCCCTAAAAAGCAAATTCTCTGTAAGGATAAAACATATATAGTTATTGCTGCTTTTTATCACTCATCTTTCCATTCAGTCCCTCTCCTATTGATATGCCAGTCTCTTTTTCAACTCAATGCATGGTTGCTAGGGTAATCTGGATCCTAGCAAATAGATTGCCGACATGGCAAACTGGGGATCTGCTGAATATAAAGCGAAATAACAAAATAATAAAAAGTGAAAAACCAATTGTCTCAGAATATCAAGTTAATTTAAAGGTGAACAACCCCTGTAATGGGTGTGTTCTCCTTTTGATGGACTTTTATTATGATGTAGAGCAGGGGCCCCCAACATTTTTCGGTCTAGGGACCGGTACAGCAGCAAAATTCTTTGCAAAGATCGGGGGTCGGGAGAAGGGTCCAATTCAGCTCTCCAGTTTGCAATTCTTAGCAGCTATCTGGCTGGTAGGAGAGAAATCTCCTCTAGCAATCTGGCAGGGGTTTGAATGAGAGTCTGGAGATGGTCTGGTTAAAAAGATAAGCAATTAAAAAGCAACAACAAAAACAGTAAAATTTCAGCCTCAGAGTGCAATAGCTTTTTGGCTGCCAAACTCAGTGACCATCATTTAAAAGCAAGAAAGAGTCAGCAAAGGAAGCAAATAATTTGAAGTCTTATTAAAAATATGAAGACCAAAAAAAAAAAGTTGCTAAGAAAGTCGCAGGTGACAATCTCCCCAAACTGCCTTCTCCCCGTCCGCTGCCTGTTTAAAATCACGCGGCGATTTCCGGAATCGCCCGAAGTTTCCTCACGAAGCAACTTCGTGCGATTCCGGAAATCATCGCGCCGCGTGTGCATCGGCGCTGGTGCTTTTTAATTTAAACAGGCGGCGGACAGGGAGAAGGCAGTTCGGGGAGATTGTCGCCTCGATTAATCGCGACAGAATCTCCCCGAATCTCCCTGTCAGCCCCAGCCTTAAAGGTGAACTACCCCTTTAAAGTGGACAAGACTGCAGTAAGACGAGAAAAAAAAAACACAGGAAAGGAATTTCTGTTAGAATACAGAGCAGCTGTACTGTTTGTGTACAAAAGTTTACGTTACGTTTTGTCAACCATGATCAAAAGGAGTACTTCACATTTCAGTTAACTTTTAGTAATGGTGAATTGTAAGCATCTTTCAAATTAGTCTTCTTTATTTTTTTAAATAGTTTTTCAGTTATTTACCTTCTTTTTCTGACTCACCCCCAGCTTTCAAATGGGGGTCACTGACTCCATCTAAACAGTGAATGCTCTTTAAGGCTACACGTATATTGCTATTGCTACCTTTTATTACTCATCTTTCCTATTTATATTCCAGTCTCTTCTTCAATGCATGGTTGCTAGGGTAATTTGGACCCTGGCAACCAGATTGCTGAAATTTCAAACTGGAGAGCCGTTGAATAAAAAGCTAAATAACTCAACCACCACAAACTTAAAGGTGAACATCCCCTTTAATCTACTCCAGAGGAAGCATCAAAACATCCCAAAATATCGTTCCATTTGTACCGAGTTTGAATTGCTGCCAGTAACTGCCTGAAAATGTAATTTCCATGTTACTAGATTTAAACATTTTGCTGGTGTTGATTCACAGTGACATCAATGGAAAGGTATTTTCAAACTTTTTGTTGTCAGTGCTGGAGGAGATTCATGTAGGTAACAATGTGTATGGTGTCCCATTACCCTGAGCATTTGTTGTCTTTAACGGCAACAAAATGTCATTTACAAATGACTATAAATGCCAATCCATTTAATATGGAAGACATCTGCACACGCAAAACTAACTTACCACTGATAGCAGAGGTTCTAGGTACAGGCATGAGACCTGCTATCCAGAATAATCAGGTTTTCTGGAAAACGGATTGTAAGCAATAAATAAACCCAATAGGCTGAGTTTGCTTCCAATAAGGATTAATCATATCTTATTTGGGATCAAGTACAAGATACTGTCTTATTATTTCAAAAGGCAAAAAATCAGGAAAGACTTACTGTTTAGTGAAGTTAAGTGATAAAGCGCCAGCGCCTGTGCACACGCTGCGCGGCGATTTCCTGAATCGCCCGAAGATACTTCGTGAGGAAACTTCGGGCGATTCCGGAAATCGACACGCAGCGTGTGCACAGGCGCTGGCACTTTACCACTTATAATTCGGGGAAGATTGTCGCCTGCTAAAAACGCCAGGCGACAGAATCTCCCCGAATCTCCCTGTCTGTCCCTACCCTAAGGCTGGGGACAGACAGGGAGATTCAGTCGCCTGGCGTTTAATAGCAGGCGACAATCTCCCCGCACGTCCTTCTCCCTGTCCGTCGCTAGTTGAAATGTAAAAGCGTCGGCTCTGTGCACACGCGGTGCGGCGATTTCCAGAATCGCCCAAAGTTACTTCGTGAGGAAACTTCGGGCGATTCCGGAAATCTCCCTGTCTGTCCCCAGCCTAAGAGAGAGTTTCTATGTCACCTCAGTGCAAAATAATCTGCACGTTACTAACTCTCCAGTAAAAGCCACACTGTATTGTTTACTCACATATATCCATTATTCTGGTTTCCCAAATAACCATGTTTATTGTTTAGACAACTGAACGTCAGCAAAATAAAAAAAAAAAAAAAACACAAAACAAAATACTTTCCTTCCTACTGTCCAAAGAATTGTCCCCAGTGATTACTACATTTACTCCTCCATTGTTTATGCAGTTTGTAATAACTCCAGTGCATCCCTGGTGCCTACAAATCCTGCCCTTTAGATGTTGCTCACAGGATAAAAAAAGAGAGTTCAGACACTTACTGGCAGGGCAAAAAAAGCAGTATGTTTGGATTCCTCCTCATATTTCCCATCTGTTGAGTTTGTGGATTCCATTGCCTTGGATGACGGGTTCCGACCAATGCCCATCTCTGGTGCTGGGGTCACTACTCGACGCTCCTTGGCTGAGCCTGGCAAAGACACTCTGCAGCTTCTTGTGCTTGGCAATCCCACCCTCACAACTCAGAATGAAGACTGTGCTGAGCTGGGCATCCAGACTGGAGAGTTAAAGGGCAACGCCACAGATCTGCCTTAAGAGACGGATGGGGGTGGAGACAGAAAAAAAAAAAAAAAGATTTAATTAACACAAAATTAAAAGATGTTATCTAAAAAAAAAAAAAAACAGGAATGAAGACAATGCAGCACACCAAGATGAATTCCAATGCCTGAGGCAATACTTTTGAAGGATTTAACAAATGTGTCTGCAGGAGGTATCACCAGGGATTCTCTTATCCCGTAATCTTTACAAAGGTTACACTCACTCAACTTCCCCTTTGTACTTTTCAAATGACTGATAACCCTAAAGGTGGCCATAGACGCACAGATAATATCGTACGAAACAAATTTTCGTACGATATTCGGTGCGTGTATGGTGGGAAATGAGCCGACCGACATTGTCAGAGGATTAAGATATCGGTCGGCTGGTTGATCGGACTGGACGGAAAATTTTGATCGGATGCCTTTGAAAGCTCCCTGAACATCGGCCATTGTTAGTGCTGAATCGTCAGATACAAGTAGAATTCTATTGTTTCTACCTGTATATCTGACGATTCAGCTCTACACGTGTGTTTTGACACGAACGATCTATCTTGGAAAGATCTTTTCTGAGAAAGATCGTAATTGTTACGTCTATGGCCAGCTTAAGGGTAGGGACAGACAGGGAGATTCGGGGAGATTCTGTCGCCTGGCGTTTTTAGGGCTAGAGCAGACGGGGAGATTCGGGGGCATTTTGTCGCCTGGCGACTTGTAGCCGCGACTTGTAGCCCCCGAACCTCCCCGAATAGACAGGTCCTGGGGCGCACCGGCGTTACTTGAAAACGCCTGCGCCTATTCACACGCAGCGGAGCGATTTGTGGAATCGCTCCAAATTGACTCCAATTTGGAGCGATTCCACAAATCGCGCCGCTGAATTTCCTTCTCCCTGTCTGTCCCTACCCTAAAGACACATGTCCGTGTGATTGGTTTACCATAGCAGCATAGGCAACAATCATCCTCGTGTAGCTAAATTGCTCAGTATGTAACTTTGTTGCTTGGATAGTATGTGCATTGCCCTCTTTAGGGCAGGTCTACATGAGGTCTCCCTGAACCGCTTCTCCGTCTTGCGCCGACTAAAATGAAAATCGACTGCGGAAATTCACGCGCTGCGCTTCGTTTTCCAAAATCGCCCGACGCTGCCTCGGAACCTTTGGGCGATTTTGGAAAACGTGGAGCCTTGTGTGAATTGCCACAAGTGATTTTCACTTTAGCCAGTGCAAGACAAGGGGGAAGCGGTTCGGATCAGTCGCCCAAAAGACGAGGCGATTTGTCGCTGGGGCGACTAATCTTCCCGAATCTCCTCGTGTAGACCTGCCCTTAGCATTCTGTGTTAAGATGGCCATAGACACACAGATAATATCATCCAAAATGAGTTTTCGTACGATATTCGGTGTGTGGACGGTGGGAAACAAGTTGACCGATATCGGCAGAAGACTCGACTGGTTGATCGGGCTGGCTGGAAAATTCTGATTGGGCGCCTTTGAAGGCACCTGACCATCGCCAATTGTTAGTGCTGAATCGTCAGACACAGGTAGAATTCTATTGTTTCTATATGTATATAGGACGATTCAACTCTACACGTGTGTATTGAAACAAACAATCTTTCTTGGAAAGATCTTTTCCAAGAAAGATCGTAATTGTTAAGTTTATGGCCAGCTCTGCGGAACCAATATATAAGAACCGGACCAGACCCAAAACCGCATATTTACCCACTTTGATCAGCTACCCTACCCAGACCCACATCTGCCTTATCCGCAACACGATCGGCAACCCACAGACTGTCATTAAAAAGGAAGTGATGTGGCTGCAAAACCAGAAGTGACATCATCAAAAGTGGACTGGGACAAAATAGTGTTTTGTATACAGTAATTTTAAAAGGATTAAAATATAGACATATAACATGTGTTAAGAAATTTAGACTAAACCTGCAACCCGCATCAATACTTGCACCCAAAAATCCTACCCTCGTCCAGCAGGGTACCTGCTTTTTTTGTGGGTAACTGTTGGGTACCCAACCCCCTGTGTGTACTCATAAAATGCTTTCACGCTCATCTACTGCAAATATTTCTTTTTCTCTTTGTTGAAATAAACACACAATAGAGGAAGCGCATAGCTAAAGCTGGTTAGACCACAGATGACACAGCAAAAAAAGCTCTTTCCTTGCACTACCCTGTGTGACCTGTCAGTCACTGACATCATGTGAAGCGTTCCTTATGACTCACCTGGAGAAGCCGAGAAAGTGCTCCCTCTAATATATAATTAGTAATTTCCCTCTGCAACTAAACTATATAGCCCTTTCTGTTCTATTGCCCCTCCCTAAGACTCAGGCGCTCATGATAGCTGCAAGGGTGACATCACAGAATGCCAAAAAGTGAATCATTCTTGCTTGGTAGATAAGGTTGAAGGATATGACATAGTTAACCCCTAATGTACTTTTCATAAAGGAGAATGCAACCTGTAATGAAAAAAACCCTCCCCCTCCATTGTGTAGACCCCTCGCGCCCAGTCTACCTGCTCCCCCCCAGGCGATTGCCCGACATTTTTTTTAACTTACCCCTCCTGCAGATTTGGGCCACGGGAGTTCCCAGCAGCCATCTTCTTTCTTCGGAAGTTCTGGCACATGCGCAGCTAGCGGAGATTCCTGGACCCGAACCACTGCGCATTTGCGAAAGTCACATAATTTCTGAAAATTTTTGTGACTTTCGCTACATGCACAGTGTTTCAGGTCCGGAAATATCCTCCAACTGTGCATGCACCAATAACGCTGGTCTACTTCCGAAGGAGACCGAAGAAAGAAGATGGCTGCTGTGAACTCCCGAGGCAAGAATCTGCAGGAGGGGTAAGTAAAAATTAGGGGCTTTTGCCCGGGGGGGGGGGGTTAGGCTTGGGGGGTCTACACAGGGGAGGGTTTTTTTCAATACAGGTTGGATTCTCCTTTAAAAGGGGTTGTTCACCTTCAAACCCTTTTTCCCCATCCAGTTGGTTTCAGATTGTTCACCAGAAATAAAGACTTTCTTCAGTTACTTTCTATTTTCTATTATTTTCTATGTGGGACCGGTTATCCAGAATGCTTGAGACCTGGGGTTTTCCTGAAAACTAGTCTTTCCATAATTTGGATCTTCATTCCTTAACGGGGTTGTTCACCTTCAAACAACTAGTTGTTTTCAGATATATAACCAGGATTAATGAATTACTCTCTACTTTCTATGTGTCACTGTTTTTCTAATATTGAAGCGTAAAGTGGAATTTTTCACCTTCTAAAGCAGCTCTGGGAAGGTGGGAGTCGCCGACCCTGTAAACTGTTCTAAATTGTTACATTAATTGATACATTTTTTTATTTTTGTCCCTGCTGAGCAGAATCCCCAAGTTTCATTACAAGCAGCTGTTAGAATTGATACAATAGTTGCTAATATTCTAGAGATGCTGCAGAGAAATGGATCGACTAAATGTTGCAAAACTGCAACAGTTTAGAGTCTGCGCCTGAAAAATACTGAACACTATGAAAACAACTCAACTGAAAAAACATTTTTGGAAGGCACACAACCCCTTAAATTACTTAAAGGGCACCTATCGTTTAAAAAAGTTACCCCCGGTGCGAGCCACGACAGTAGGCG